>SNQJ01S0050049.1:49412-65895 GCA_010110895.2 Picea sitchensis | reverse complement strand
GTATGTCTCTGGACAATAGTTGTATGCTACTGTAGTGCATGTGATCCACTGATAGTGACTATGGATCACTGATTAGTAGAAGTGTGCTACTAAGAGTGATTTTGTACCACTATTTAGTAGTTGTGTACTACTATGAATAGACACAATAGTGTTCTATTGGATGGAATTGTTCTGATTTCCATGGAGATTATCCAGTTGGATACTGATGATTGTGCTCGTGATTTGATCATGAGATAGCATGTGTGGCTATGTTGATGCTACCGGGTCAATGGTTTGTTTGTTCTCAAGACCATTGTCTTCTATACCTCCCTAGCTAGGAGGGAGTGTTGATATTATGGTAGCTGCAGGAGGTATTAACCTCCACTTGTAACCTTTGACGAGACTAGAATATTCCAGGAAGCAAGAGAAACCCTAAAGCCTTGGACATAACCCTAGAAGACAAGTCGGCTAAAGAGAAAAATTAATATTGAGTTTTTAGCCTCCAAGAAGAGAAGTCGGACCAGACAGCTAAGAAGGAGTAGTATAAATACAGGACGCTAGAGCTCATTTGGAACTCACTCACTCGCAACTGCAAAAAATCAATTGTGCACAAGTTTGGAGAGTAGTTGCAGCTGTAGCTATTGCAACTTGTATTTTTGGTTTTTCTGGCTTGGAAGTTTTTATTGGTCTTTGGTTATCTTTGCTTGGTGTACTAGCCTTGGTTGGATATTGATTTGATATGAAAATTCTTCTCTCTTTCAAGGTTAAGGTGCTCGAGGGTGGAATTTGTGCCTATGGTTGGGTGACAATATTTCTATATTGTCTATGGTTAAATGAGCACACCCATTTTTATAACAGAAGGAACCAATGTTGTATAGTGAGCTTGACTTCATCCCAAGAAGACAAAATTTCTTTGTGAGTAGCCCACCACCTAGTTGGAGAATATTCCATGGCTAGTTCAAGTGTTGAGAGTCTATGTTATGCCACAAACCCATCCTCCATGTCAATAAGGAATCTCTATAAATCCGAAGTTGCATCATATGTTGGACACTCCCTCATCTCCATTCCAATCCACCTTACTACTTGGACAATTGCGCAACGCCTTGAAAAATTCTCATACCTTCCTTGTTTCCAATTGTCCCAAGCATCTTTAGAGTCTTCATCCATAGATTGAATAATCTTCTAACTTATGGATCCATCTGTAGTAGGGTTAATGTAGTTTTCTCAGTTACCTGTAGTCATAATATAGAGTTGATCCAAAGTATCCTATTCCATACTATCATCTGCTGGGTCACTATACCGTGGAAATTGATATGGGTCTAGAGGATGGGTTACTTTCATGCCATCAAATTCAAAGGTCATAATTTCTTTATTAAGATCTATCATAGCATATTTATCATAGGCCTAGTCAATGCCTAACAAAGTCGGGTACATATCCTTTTCCCCCATTATTTCGATGACTTCAAAGTCTGACACTCTTTTGACGCTAGCCAAATCCACTTCGACATTTTGCAGCCTGCCTACTGGATAGATGTAGTATTGATTCACCATCTACAATTTAATAGGAGAATATACAAGTTTGGGATTACCCATTCCTTCCGAAGTTTTCATGGGAAATATATTGACATAAAAAACTAATTCCAGCATAACGTCCCCGATCTCATAGTCGTTAACATGGGCATTCAACCATAATTCTCTCTTGGTTCCTCTCTTCCTTGTTTGTATCCTACTTGTTTTCCTTGCTATAATATTAGCAACAATGGACTCTTTCGAGTTTCCTTCAGTTCCCAAGGCCCTTTTAATTGTGTTCCACAACTTTCGAGTAAGTTTCTCATCATCCAAAATGTCAGAAAATAGCTATAACCATAGATCAACAACTTTTTGTGATTTATCCATGGGATCTATCTAAGGAAGTGAGTCTCCCATAAATATGGGTTGTGGAGGATGTGGCTTAGAGCTTCGTTCCTTAACTTCAGGCATTGTATAACTAGATAGTTTCTTGAACATGTCCACTGCATCTTTGAAAATCCCTTCTGCCTTATATGATCATACTTGGTATTCTTAGGTACTGCCTTTTTTATTTTTATATAGTGACAAATTTCAGTATCGACACCGGTCTTACTTCCTCCTCTAGTGAAAATGTTAATATTGGGCTCTTTTCCCTCGACTCTAGATCTAGGTTTAGAATTTATCAGATTGGCCCCTCTTTGCCTTGCATAGTCTTCCCATTTGGCAATCATATTGGGACAATATTCACTGGAGTGGGTATTATTTCTACAATGTGCACACCATGGTGTTTATGGAAGAAGACAATATCTTTCAATATTCCCTTTCTCATCACAGTTGTAACAACAACCTGGTCCCCTTCTTCTAGTATGTCCTATGAAATTTCCTCCACCTCGACAACCTCATATGAACCCTTGAGGAGTTTTGTTGACTCTAAATGTGAAAGGATCCAATCTATCGGTTAGAGCATCCAAATCCCTACATTGGTTAGTAGTATGAGCAGGGGACCCACATAATTCACAATATATCGTATTCAAAACAAAGGTATAGTTTTGTAGAATAGGGTAGTGTCTTGGAGAGTGCTTGTGACTTCTCGAGATATTGCAATACTCATTGTTCTGGCCTTCTTGATGATTCTAGAAAGCATGGTATTGGATAGGGCCATGAAATGGTGTTGTAGAGGTGACTTGCACAACTCCTCCCGATGGTCCTACTGGTGGAGACTTCATTAGGTGAGGGGAGGGTCATGAACCCCTCAATATTGGGCATTCAGTTTCTGTATAACCTTCGGTGTAACATCCAATACACCATACCTACGGTCGATATTCTCTTAGAAGAGTTACATCTTGGATATTTTCAGTTAATGTGGATATTTGGCCTTGCAGTTATGAAATATTATTATCTTCATGCGGTCTCATTACCCACAAGTTTCTAGGATATCCTTCCATAGCCTCAATATTCATAGCATGTTCCAATGCTTCTCCCAAGGTAGTTATCCTCTGCTAATTCAATGGGATTCTGTTTAACAGTAACATCCCATGAATAAACCATTCTCTTTGGTGATCCTCATGGATAGGGTTCACTAACTTCCCTATCGCATCCTTAAATATTTTGTTATATTCACATGCAGATTCACCGTCTCTTTGTTTTATCTCTCGCAAATTAGAGAGAGCTTGTTTCTCTAACTGAGGTAATCAAAAATTTTCTATAAACTTAGGCTTTACCTGGGTTAAAGAGAAAGGCTTCCCTGGTTCGATATATTTCATGTACCTTTTTAGAGCTTGACCCCTCAAAGTAGTATGTAACTCAACCAATTTATTTGTTTCTAGAGTTCTATGAGACCTCCATATGGCTTCACAAAGAAACCAATGTTTCTCAATGTCCTCATCCCCTTTACCCAAAATTTTTGGGTATTGGGTAAGAGATCCTATGTGGTGATGCATCATTGATGGACGAGGAGATCCTATAAATATGAACCTTGAAGATCCTGGTTGTGATATATATGAAACACTCATCACACTGCTTCTACTACTACTACTTGAACTAGTTGGGCTTGACGAATTAGAATTAACATAACTTACATAAATATTAATTGGAGAAATTACCAGATTAGTGGATGGTGCTGGGGGAATGAGTGATTCAGGGTTGGTTCCTTTGCCTCTAGAGTGAATTTATTTTATCTGGGGGGTCATGTTCGTTTGTAGTGTTGTCATGAAATCTATATTTAATCCAACATCTTCTAGCATTGCAAGTTCCGATCTTCCTGCAACTTCTTCATAGGTTCCAACCGAGTATTCTTCTTCAGTGGTAGCATGCATTCTTTTTCTTTCATATGTCTCTTTTGACCTTTCTTCCTTGCGTCTGCATCTTCCAAAACCTTCACCTCTTTCATCGAATATATCTTTCAACCATTGGTTGGAAATCCTTTCACATCTCTTGAAAGATCACACCTCTTCTAACTCTTTCCTATGACTACTCTCAAAGTCGATCTCCTTCCTCGACTGATTAGACCTCTTCATCACTTTAATCATATGTTTCCACCACCTCTTTTCAAGAATAGAATCCCTCTTCTAAGATCGTTCATCTATTTCATTTTTCTTTTGATGCCCCCCCATATCCCCCAAAAAATATTCCTTGGACTAACTCATGAACCCTTTCCTAAATCACCCCCCCAAGTGCATGGGTTTACGCTGCCATGTTAGTGAAAAGAACATGCAACATTCATTCTTCGGCTAATAAAATATTGATCCACAACGATATTTCCCACAACAATATTCCTCAAGCACCTTCTTTAAATATTGCTTCAGCCTTGGAAAAATATTGATGGTTCTCTGTAGCAAATTTGATAATATAACCTTCTAAAGTAGTATGTACCCAGAAGTCCATAGCACGAGATATATGATGATCTAATCGGTGAAGGGATGCTAAACGCTCAATGGTCCAATTATATCTTCTCTTGAATCAATATTTATATTTTGGTGCTTCTTGTAGCTAATCTATCGATTGAAATACCTCTTCTGGGAATTGAATCCAAAAGATCTTGTATTGGTCGCTCACGGGTTCCGAATAAAAGACAACACTCTTCACAAACCTAAAAAATTTGTGTCGTAACTTACTTTCTTGCTATTTAAACTCATAGCATCATATTTCCCACCAATTCTCAACATCAAATTTGAAGATCCCATGAGGCATCTTCTAAAGACTCACTTTAAATCTCAAATCCCGAAAACATAACCATTTGTTGACGCAAAATTAGAGACCGAGGTTCTCGGATATTTCCAACAAAGGATACCGCTGTAGTCTAGCAGCGATGGCATATTCAACCTTCTACAAGGGAAGGATGTATCAATCGAAACGAAGCCGAGACATGTGTGATGAAGTGAGTCATGAAGAATGCATCATCAAAATTAACGTAACCATATCTATATCCATACATCAATAATCCAAGACATACATAAATAGTAATGAAATGTTAATGCACATGATAGAAGGAAATGCACAACATAGAAATCATAAATGCATGCACAATAGATCAAATTATTAATTCCCAAACAATATCTTATATTAGAAACATATTAAAACATTCATATAAGGAGTGCATCCCTCATACATTAATTTACGCAACAAAAGCTAGTCCCATATACCCATTATAGACTCTTAGCCTTTGCACAAACACATTGACATTTAAGAACCCTTTACAATAGCTCTAGAGTCTGACTCAATACCAATACTGATAATAATAAGTCTCTGGAAATGGTGGTAATAGTAACAACAACCCTCTTCCCATTGCATAGCTCCCTAGTTATAGTTTTCCCTCGAGCACTTCTTGGATTCTTGATTCTGCTATTTTTCCCGCCAATCTTGATTCTGCTGTCTTTTCCTTGCATGCACTAGAATATCTTGGTTCTTTTCGCTACTCATCCAGTTGGCACGTGATCTCTTTTCACTACTAGCACGCTTTTCAATTATCTTCCATCTCATCTAACTACTTTCATCCACGCCAATTCTTTTGCTGAGTTGTTGCACTTTCCACAAAACTTTAGCATTTCTGCAAAATCAGGCATCCCTAAAAAACATAGGGCCCAACAAACACCATAAAACCACAAGTGTGCAAGCGGAGGTACATAACAAACAACGAGCTTAAACGAGTGCCACATGTGGACGAGAGTTAAGAGGAGGCCTTAGGATACAGAATGGGCCACACCCCCTATTTCCGTTTAACTCTATAGTATTAATTTCCAAATTCGACCCTACCTTTTCCAAAATATCTTCTTGGGAGTTGAGATCCCTTTTTATGTGAAAAATTCTGAATTTTTCAAAGCTTTCGATAAGCGAGAGGGTGTGAGAGATTATGTTGTTGAAGACATTGTTGTTGATTTGTGTTTTCTTGATGATTGCTTAGACAACCATCATAGAATATCCAAAAACCACCATTTGAGTGTCACCTCGATCTGGAAATGCTAACACCTCTCCATAGATCATATGCTTCAACAATATTGTTAGAGACATTCCCCAATCCCAAAGCATAGGTAACTATCGAGAAGACTCCCCTACGCTTGCCACCTCAATAATAAACATAGTTAATAATATGTTAAGGTTTAAAAAAATCAATAAACAAATAGAACATTAGTTAAATAAATTAAAGAAAAAAAATTGTGAATTAAAATCAAAACATAAGAAAAAAATAAAATTAATAATAATAACAACAACAACAACAACAATAACAACAATAACAACAACTCATTAAGTTAAATGAATAACATAACAACAACTCATTATGTTAAATGAATAACATAACCTAAACTAGGTAAAATGAGGAATGTATTTAGAAAATTTAATAACTAAAATGAAATAATATAAGCATAATATAATGTTTGAAGAAGAACGAAGAAGTTAAATGAAATTATAATAAATAAAATAAAATGATATAGTTTTAAAAAATATGATAAATGAAATAGATTGTTATAGCTTAAACAATAGATTAAATTTAATATAATTAAAAAAAATAAAGTAGAATAATTAACAAGGAAAATTTGATAAAATAATTAAAAAGGAAAATTTGTTTTATGAATTGAATAAAAAAGGGAACTTTTGAAAATGAAAAAGGGGAAGCGACTTGGAATTAAAATTATGTATGGAAATTAGAAATAAAAGTTAGTTAGTAACAAATAAAGGATAACTTAAAATTAAGTAGGTTAATATTGAAATTAATTAGAAAAATCGATAAGCAATGAAAATTAGATATATGATAAAAAAATATTAATTGCCGACAGGAAAGAAACGAGGGGGAGGGGTGGCGCATGATGGTTAAGAGGAGAAATCAGATTGGTCTAATAATGAAGACGATCAATAATGTACTTCCAAGGTTGGTTGAATTTGGAACCATTTTCACCATTGAAATTGTTAACTTGTTTTATTTTTATTTTTAAGACTTTCTTAAATGATGCATCACGAGTAATGAAGAGCATATGTTAAGATTTTGATGTGATTAAAGCATATGAAGTGTTTGGTGTTGTGAGAATGTTTTGTAATAATATATTAAATTTGTTAGCTTGACCAATGTAGAATTTGTTATGGTAATAGGAAATTTAGTTAACCTTTGAAAGAACAGAGAGTCGTATTAATCTTTAATGATTTTAAACATTAACACATTACATATCCATAAATTTCACTACAATTATAACTAATTGTGAAAATTTATATACTTACAGTAAATGAAAATATTATTTATCATAATGATAAAATGAATTGATGAAAGTCATAAGTGACATGTTGAGCTCATAGTGAGTATATTGTTGTAATGAATGAGCCTTTTTGTTCACTAACCTTATGCCCTGAAAATCACTACTTGTAATGACTTTGAGCCATGTTGTTTGTTGACCAACCTTATACCCTGAAAATCACTACGTTAATATAATATGCTAAATATTTGACATATGTCAAATGGAAATGTTACTTATCATAATGATAAAATGAATTGATGAAAGTCATTAATTGCTAAAGAAGATTCATGTTAAATTCCATAAAATATATATTGAAGTGACAAGACAAAAAACACTATTTTTACCATGACATATTTTTTAACATTTTTTTAAGTAAATTAAAAATACAAAAATACAAAAATACAATAACATATTATTTATCTCAAAACACAAGTTTAGCTTGGGTGGAATGATTGTTATCCTCCCTATTAAGATTTAATTTCCACAAGTGAGATGTTGAACTCATAACRAGTATATTGTTGTAATGGCTTTGAGCCTTGTTATTGACCAACCTTAAGCCCTAAAAATCACTACATTAATATAATATGCTAAATATTTGACTACATATTTATTAGAAAAAACGAAAAGATGATACTAACAACTAATCACCACCATATACTTAAATAAATGACTAAGAATGACTAAACTAAATGACCCTTTTTTAAAAAAAAAATACATGTTTTCCTATATCTCATCAAACAATTCCCATAACCATATATTTTCAAAAGGGAGATTAAACTCTTTTTTTTTTTTTAACTCATAGAACCAAGTATGCTCTTTACAAGAATATAAATCCCCATGTGAATTATCATATTTATAAGGAACTAGTAATATTTATAAGGAACTAGTAAAGACTAAGATTAATTAGTTCCATCTAGAAGAGGGATATGGGGGTTTACCTTCCAAGTATGTGCTTTCTATAAAATGGAAATCTTCAAATTCATGGTAAGAGAGTTTCATCTAGATATTCAAAATAAGTATAGTTGGAAGTGCCTCTTGGAAGATAAGTCACGATATTCTTTGATGGAGAAAACATGGATATGTAAACAACTTCAACATCAAGACAAATGACACAATTTAGGCGAGGTGGATAATCCTAATATTTGGAAAAAGTACCAACTTTCTTATAGCATTTGACCTTGAAAAGGGATCTTACATGGGATAATATAAGTAATTATGGTTTCATGGGACACTCTTGATGATGTATGCGCCCAACAAATTCACACAATTGACCATCTCTTCATTACATGTCCATTTCTTATGGGAATGGATCCAAAACGACGCAATGAGGACGAATCTACCCCATCAACAAGATGTAACAACTTTCCTTTGCCATTATTTTAAATGTAATTTAAAATCCAAAGTAGGTTCTCAATCACATAATATAATTTTGGGATTTGTAACATGGAACACTTGCTTTGATTGCAATTGCCAAATTGTTAATGAGAAAATCAAAATATTAATTCAAAATATACAACATAAAATTGAGGAGTTGTAACATGGAATATTTGCTTTGAATCCAATTGTCAAATTTTTAATGAACAAATCAAAATATTAATTCAAAATATATAACATAAAGGAGACCAATTTATTTAAGCTTAGAAATAAGATGAATCAAAACCATAATGGACTATTAATCAACATGGTATTAATCACTACATGTGTTTCCACAGTTTTTTTTTTTTTCAAGTTAAGCTTTTAAGGTGCCTCAAGAGGTAATATGAGTTGTGTAGGGATGTGATGTACCCGAACCACTAGTCCGATCCACATCAATGTGGAATAGCTCTGAAGACCACTTTGAGGCATTCTCGACATCAATACAACGGAAAACTATTCGCTTTGATACCAATTTGTAATGTACCCAACTATCAGTATGAGCCATGCTACCTCAAAAATGTACAATCTTGGATGGATTTCAAATTCTATTCCAATCTTTTATTAATAAAGAACATGAAAACATCCAAGAAACAAATAACATGCAATAACCAAGAACATGCTAAACCATAAAATAATACTTTAACATGCCATGCACAAGAATAATCAACAAACAAGCATAGCATAATCACATCGTCTCAAAGATAAATATACATAGAAGAATATATAAATTACACAGAAAACATAGAGAGCACTTGTATTTAATTCAACCATCACCAACTAGCTACAAACCAAGGACGTTCCACCCAACCATGTACATTGTTGTTCATTCACTCTCAACAACATGTCACCCTCAAGCTAGGGATATGAATCCAGAAGGACAGGTCCTAGGGAAACTCTAAACACAAAACAATTAGCTATCAAGATCTCAGGTTTTCCCAACCACACAACAATCCTAATTTTCTAGCTCTCTTCCTCTTCATCTTGCACAACCCAAAGAAATGAACCCCTTTATTTTCCATGCAGTTCCTCAGGCTATTCCATTTCTCTTCCAGGGCTCCAGTGCTACTAGTTAGGAATATCAGTGCTAGAAACTCCAAGGATTTTCAACTTGAATAGTTCTTTCAGAACTGCCATCAATATCATGCACACATGAATCCATTCCCTTATGGAATAAACAACAATTACTTGTATCCATTTAGCAATGGCTCTCCTCCTCTAACTATTCATTTCAATGCTTTCCTCACACATGAATCAACAAGAGTAAAAAGTGGAAAGAGCATATAATAAAAATGAATGAACCAACAAATGAATGAGCCACACCAGAAGAACAACCCCAAATAGCCAACATGATGGGTTTAAATAGAAAGGACGTGGTGTCCCCAAGAGACTCACGTGCTCCAAGAGACAATGTGGTCTCCCCAAGAGACTCACACGCCCCAAGATACAATGTGGTCTCCCTAAGAGACTCACGTTCTCCCCCCTTACCCAAATGTGGGTAAATAAGTGTTAAAAATAAAGGAGCATCCCCCCTCATCCCCCTCTCTTGTGGAATCATAGCACCCCATCTCTTGTCCTTGTCCATCTCGAAACTAGATATGTATTTTATTAATATATATATGAAGTATTACATTTCTAGGCACTCTCGCCTTTCAACATTTACCGGCTCACCCCTAAGTCACTTTTACATAATACATTCTAGTTCATAGGGATCAAGAATAGGGTGTTACATCCCCTCCCCTTATTTTGACACTGTCCTCAGTGCACAAAACCATATTGGTGTTCTTATTATTACAAAGCTAGGCTCTCAGGCCTTTAATACACATAGGAAATCCAACCATATGCTTATATACATAGGCACTCCGACCTAAAAGAAAATATGCATATATAGGAACTCCTACCTAAAATAAAACTTGCATAGATAGGAACTCCAACTAAAAACTACATAATGATCTCACAATTTATAATTTTGGCAGCAGTTCCAACCAACAATATCACATTCCTAATGATCCTACACAACCCAAGGAAGTGTACCTCCTTATCCACTATGCAATCCTTTAAGATTTTCCACTTCTCTTCAAGGCTTCAGTGCACTTAGCTAGGAATTCTCAGAGTTGCATCTCCAGGAACCCCAGTTGCAACAATTCCATTGGAATTTCTTTGTTCCATGCCTTTGCCTTGAGATTTTTTTCCTTACGGTGCTCTTCTTCCCAAGCTTATAGCTTGAATAGTCAACATCTCATCTGTATAACACACATACAGTCATCATGAGATATCATCATAAAAATTCACTTATTAAATGTCAAATCTGTTTCATAAGGAAAAGTCAAATTTCCCAAGCATGAGCTTCCTACTCACAATTCATTTGGATCTTGCAGCTTTAGTTATCAGTTTTCCTTATGGGATTACATCCCTTCCATATCCAATACTACTCTACTTGCAATTTTCCTAATTTATACGCAACCAAACAGATTGTCAGTAATTTTAAATTATTTCCAAAATTATTTTATACATGATTTTTTTCCCCTAGGCATGAGGTTTATGATCATAATGTTTGGCTCTTGAAACAATAGATATCAGTCTTCCTTATGTGATTACATTATTTCCATACCCAATACCACTCCACCTGCGATTTTCTCACCTTCACTCAACCAAACACATGTCAATATCATGCACATTATCATTCTATCTTTGTAACATCTTCAACAACTCAAAAAGTGATTTTAGAATTGTAACAACCCAATAATTCAATCACCTTCAACTAGTATTCCTATTAAATATAATGCACCTATCATTCATTATGCATTTTTATCACCACATGATTTTCATAATTCAACAAATAATTACCAATAAAACAAAAATTGATGTGCCAATACCCATGGCCACATCTACACAATGCATCCCTGCATTGACTCCATAATACCACATAACTATGTCATGCATTCCACCATGGTGAATTGGTAGGTTTATCCAATGCCTCAACACATCATCCCCACCCTTCCTATTGCTTTCTCAACCATTTGGATGCCCTCTTCTTCAAACTAAACACAACACCAAGAATATAATTCTTGGGTTCCCTTTAGTGTTGGCAAAAGGGTTGCAGTCTAAACATCGATTATAGCAAAAAGGCTATCAGATCCTTGCATGGCATCATAACATTTCCATATCCAATAATGGCATGGAATTTAATTCAACAATGTCTTCCTCTCCTTAGTTTGGTCCTCTCTTAGACGCTTGACATTTCAACAATATGCCTATGCAATCCATGGATCTACATCCACATGGATGCCACATTTACTTGACTCATTGTTTTCTTAGACACACCCAATGCACTCATGATACTAGCTAGAATGCAACATACATAATTCAATTATCCTCTTCCTTGTAGTCACTCACACTCTAGTATAAGGTATCCCCTTCTTTGTTACACAGTCCCTTGGGTCATTTTCCAAGGCTTCCTCACACAGGAAGAGTATCGAGACTTATAGAGTCTTAAAACCAAGGCATCCCTCTGTATTTCTCCAACATGGCATAGCTCATCTCAATGGTGATCAAGGAATATCTTGGGGTTCAATGTGACAACAATGAACTCTCCCATGATTTCCAGTTCAAAATCATCATCTGTCCCTTCAAGATAGATCTATCATCTTACCTGTATCACATGCATACAGTAACCGTGAGATATTTTTCCATCAATTTTCAATAAATATTTTTTAAATCTATTACTCTCAAATTTCCAATTTTATTATCCATTTTCAGATCTATTTCATATAGGAACTCAGATCCCGCAAGTATGATATCCCTCCTCATAACTGTTTGGATTTTTACAATAGAAAGCATCAACTTTCCTTATGGACTTACTCTGCTTCCATATCCAAGACCATGTTCCTTGAAATCTCAATTTCACACAACCAAACAGATTGTTAGCATTCCATGTTGTAACACACCCAACCCTTAAATATTCTTTTAAGGTGTGGGACATCATAATTTTGTTTTTCCTAACTATCTCAAATCCTGATTTTGGGATCTCCATTGGCTACTGCTTGCAACACGATTTCTAATGGTCGCCACCACATTAAAATTTGAGTTCTGGTTTGCAATTTATTGCCTCCCGAAGTTATCCGGGCGTTATTAGTTGGGGTCTTCAGCGTTTGGTGCTGAATGCCCATTTTATTACTCCCCAAAGTCACGAAATCTCTCCACATGGCCTTGTCCATTCGACGATCGACGGTCAACGTTCTATGTTTCGACGTTCGATAATCAACGATCGACGTTGAACATTCCTCTACTATACTATGCCCCAAATCTTTTGAACTCTTGAAGTTTGAGACTCCCAGAGTCCTAGTCGCATCACCCACCACATTGGCCATGCAGAAATGAACCATAGGATGAAACAAAGTGAGGGACATGGGTGACACATATCCTAGTTAGGGGTTGACATGTGTCATTCTCTAACATGCATAAGGGGTCTGTTAATCATCCATATCCCGGTGACACGTGGCACCTTAGTTGCGGGTCCACGTCACCCTGGATGATGTCAGTGAGCCATGTTATCCCCAGACATACAACCTTCTAACTTCTTTCAAATCTCACGGTCGGGGTTTATCCATGTAGATTCATAGATCCATGGCTCTCGTTACTTCGCAACTCCGGGCTTCAGAACTTACCAACTCCTCACATCGCGAATCCCCCGAAGAGCCAAGTCTCTGTAATCTCAAATCTAGTGCCACATGTCCTCTACCTGTGAATGGTTTATATTCACTTCTCCATTCACGACTTCGAGAGTTTTCACACTTTGAAGACTCTTGGCCAAGTTCCTCCAGAGTGCCAAGTCTCTGGACTATAGGAACTCCTGCCACGTAGCCTCTCATCCAATGAATTTACTCCAATAGACAACATTTGAAAGGGGACAAGAGGGGGCCATGTGTCGCTCCATGATGTTTTCTCGGTTGGTTGGGAAGTTAAGATGGGTTCTCTACGGAGTCCTTAGATCGAAGGTTGAGAGGGATCCTGAAGGATCCAAGGATCGATGGTCTACATCACTTTGTAAATTCAGCATTCGGGAGTTCGACGTGTATCTTCCAACTTCCTCTCCAAATCTCTAAATCTCTAAACCACGCTCAATATATTTCCATGTGCACCTATCATTCACGACCAGGATTTACTTCGGCTTGTAGAGATCTGGGGAAACTTGTGCGTCCCTATATCTTCACATTGTTACCACCGAATACTCGAACTTACGGATAGCCGTTGATTGGTGGACACACACCCCTCTATTATCAACGATCCAGATTAACTTCGCGACTCCGACATTTGGGAGTTTCGGTGCTAGACCACCCCTATTCTCCCAAAGTGGGACTTTGCTGAAGTACTTAACGCTACCCCTTCTTAAGTCTGATCTAATGGTTGAGAGAGATCTCCACTGGATTTCCAGATCTACGACCTTCATCAATTCACAACTATGGACTTCAACTATTTTTTAGGGTTGTGGAGTCATAAGTCCCTAAGTCTCGAAGCCAAAGTAGCTTCACTCCTTTCGGGCTTAGCAAGGGGTTTCCAACCCTGGGTCATATGGGATCATATTGAGGTTCCAGGCTACACTTAGCTCTTAGTCAAGACTTTATTAAGGCCATGGGTATGATCCCTCGGTCACATGGGTGGAAAGTATGAAGGAAACTCCCTTCTCCCACAGAGTTGAACTTGACATTCCTGCTAGGGTAAACTCAAAAGGTCGGAAGGACTTAGACATTTTAGTTAATCCTACCCTGACTCTCTTGCAGATTCACATCCCATAACTCTCTAGCGGATAAATTGAGGTAAATCAGAGACCATATAAGTATAACAATTTACAAAAGCAAATGAGAATTCATAATAACTGTTCAATCACTTCAAGACTTAACCATAAACACATACATTCAATCATCACATCCAATGTATTACACAAAGTATGGAAATACTTATAAGAATTGGAGAATGTGAAGCGACTGCTGAAAGAGGTGCCTGTTTCCACCGAGCCATAGGCACAACCACTCCCGACGGATTAACCGTTGAACACCCACGAGATAGACCATGATGCTATGAGAGAGATTATTTCTCCTTGCTCTACGACATTCAGGGACAGAGGTTACTCTCCTCCTCCCATAGGATCTTGAAAACCAGTTTTCTCTACACCAAGAAAGGAGGTCTACGCGAGAAATTCCTTAGTCACTCATTAGCCTAATTTTTCAGCTTGTAGCAAGACCCTACCCATGGCTTCTGACAACCAATTTTTTTCTTCTTCTCAGCTTTTCTCTCAACTCCAGAGTCGAAAAACATGCTCTCTTATCTTCTGGAGATTGTTTTCTCTACTCTGCTTCCTTGTAGATCTACCTCTGTCCCCCGAATTACTTCCTTTCTTGCCTTCCTCTGCAAGGTTACATGGGTCTGAATCCACAACTCGTGGTTAGGCCTGGAAGCCTTACATATGGGTACCTTTCCCCATATCCTCATTAACTCTTGAGGAAGGCCTTCCAACTACCAGCCTGACTGGTAATTCATTTATGGTTCAGAGGACTATTGAGCAATTACGCTCAGTAGGTATTGGTTTGATGAGGGTCATATCAACCATTCTTAGTTTCCCTCACCATATCTCTCATAACATCCATGGTATATATTGGAAAACTCCCCCCTTTTAGTAGTTGTGGAACACATATCCAATTTCTATTAATAACATAAAATTCATACATTGACCCTTGTATACAAAGGTTCATCAAATCAAACATTCACACATATTTAGTCCGCCATAGTCTTTTGTCCAATTATAGTTATATTTACAAACTGGGGGAAACAGGGTTATTACAATCCCCTCCCCCTTAAAGGAACATCTTCCTCGATGTTGTATATTCCGATGTGCTATGTATGTATAGAAGTAAAGAAAAATGGATATGCCTAATTCATGGCATCCTCCATTTCCCATGTAGCCTCATCTGGGCCAAAGTGTTTCCACTGCACTTTGACTTGTGCAATGGTTCTTTTCTTGAGTGGGGTTTCCTTCCTGTCTATTGTGCATTGAGGTTATAGCAGGAATTCTCCCTCGGGTTCCACTTGAATCACAGACCAGTCAATAATATGATTAGAATCATGTACATACTTCTTTAATAAAGAAACATGGAAAACATTATGTGCCTTCACTGTGGGAGGAAGTGCTAGCCGATCGGCTACTGGTCCCACTCTATCCAAAACTTCAAAGGTTCCACAATACCAAGGTGCCATCTTGGCACAAGCTCCCATCCTCAAAGATCTTTTTTTAGGTATAACTCGAAGATACAGATGATCCCATGCTTTGAACTCTATAGGAGTCATTTTATTGTCTGCATAGCTCTTTTTTCTATCCTGGGCTATCTTCAGATTTTGTCCGATCTGAATTACTTGTTGTTCCATTTCCTTTAGCATATATGGACCAATTGTAATTTTTTCTACTGGGTTGTTCCAACTGATTGGAATGTTGCATTGTCTTCCATAGAGGGCTTCAAAAGGGCTCATTTTTAATGACTCTTGATAGCCATTATTGTAGGAAAATTATACCAGCGGTAGGTAGTTCTCCCACTTTTTGGGTTGATGCATTACATGAATCCTCAACATGTCTTCCAACACATGGCTTACCCTCTCTATCTACCCATCAGTTTGAGGGTGATAGGCTATACTAAAGAGAAATTTTGTTTCAAAACCAACAAATAGATATTTCCAAAAGTTTGAAGTAAATTTTGTATCTCTGTCGGATATAATTTCCTTAGGCATTCCATGCAATCTAAATATCTCTTTCATGAATATGATGGAAATATATATTTCCTTGCAAGTTGACTTGATGAGTATTAAGTGAGAAA
>SNQJ01S0050049.1:27796-47236 GCA_010110895.2 Picea sitchensis | reverse complement strand
TGAAGCTTGGTGGTAAGCTTGTCTATTATCCAAGGATTCATAAATTTGTGGCATGCTCCTAGCCACTTAATTGACTATGGTAGCCTCTTGGACATTGTAGACTCTCTTATTGCTCTGTTTCCTATGCGAATAATCCCTCAGCAGATGTTCCTCTCCACAACCCCAACATTTTAAGGGTTCTCTATTCATGTTATCAGTCTTACTTGGAACTGCTCCAAATGGTTTATTTCCACTTTAGGATGGAAAATTTTGTTGATACACACTTCTAGTAGGAAGGCTCATCCTAGAACTCTTCCCATGGTTCTTAAATCTCGAGGATTTAAACCCCTTCTTCTTGAATCCTGAATTTTTTTTCTTCTTCCAGTCTTCATGGCATTCTGTCTTATTCTTGAATTTCTCATAGCAATACCTTTCCTTTCAAATACTATCTTCTAAAGTATTTGGCTCATCAAACTCGATTCTGTCCTAGTAGGATTGAGGTAATCCACTAAAAAATCGTTGTATCTTTACTTTTTCATCCTTTATGTAAGGAAAATACCTCATCAACTCGAGAAATTTGTTGATATATTCATCTATGGTGAGTTGTCCCAACTTGAGTTCATAGAACTCCTTGGTCTTCCCATCAAAGTACTTTTCTGACAACTACTTCTTCTTGAAGTATTTATCAAATTGTTTCCATGACAAGTACTTCTCGTGGATTCCTTTCACATTCCTAAGGTCCTCCACCAAATGGAAGCTTTCCCATTTAGGTTGAAAATGGCTATCTAAGACTTTAAGTTTTTAGAGTAGTCATGGAATCTGAAGTACTTCTTCAAGTCGAGTAGCTAAACTTCTCCTTCTTCTCCCTTTTTAATCTCTCCATAGAAGGTGGTTGGTTTTGATTTCTTGAACTCTTCAGGGTCATGACTCTTGGATTGTTTCCTCTTCTTTCTTCTCATCTGGGAATGGGAACTATTTTTGCCTCTAGAATATCCCTTGGAGTTGTTAGTGTCCTCAAAAGAATATTTCGGCGACTGTCTCTTGGCTCCATGTTGGGCCTTCCTTGAGGTGCTACTCTTGGTGTGGCCAGTTTATGGACAATGCTTTTGTATCTTAGGTGGACTTGGAGTTTTCTTAGCATGATTCCTATCCACATGACTGGAAGCTGGACCATGTTGCAGTTGCCTTTGTATATATGATAGACTTTTCAGTAGGAATGCATTAATTTCAGTATGTTTTTCTTGCTCCTTTATGAGCCTTTCATTGTTATCCTTACAACTCTGTAATTCTGTCACGAGGCTTCTTACAGTTCGACCAAATTTGGAGGGGTTTCCACTGCCCTACTTTCATCAAATTATTTCTCTCTATTGTGGGAGCTCTCCCCCAACTCATGGTGTGTCACCATCCCTTAAGTTGTAGTTTTCCTATTGTTCACTGACTGCTTGAGTGTTGATAAAACATTTTATGTTAGTTACTAATATACCAATTCATGAACAACACATATAATTGCAAAGTGAAGTCAACTTCTTTATTTGGAAACATTAGCAACATACAGTGTAGACTTCTGAAACATCTATCCATAGTAGAAGGTTTCGTTCCTCTCTTCAGTAGAGGTTCAGAGAAGTTTCTTATAGAATGGGGTAAGGTAGGGTGCTACCCCATAAATTTCTCTAATAATATTTTTATGTGACTCGTGCATGAGCCCAAGTAGGCCAAGTGTTGTTTCCATGCTATGATACCAATTTGTAACAAACCAGACCCCTAAATACTCTTTTAAGGGGTGGGACATCATAATTTTGTTTTTCCTAACTATCTCAAATCCTAATTATGGGATATCCATTGGCTACTGCTCGCTACGATCTTTCTAAAGGTTGACACCACACTAAAATTTGAGTTTTAGTTTGCAAGTTATCACCTTCTGAAGTTATCTAGGAGTTATTAGTTGGGGTCTTCGACGTTCGACATTGAGCGCCTCTTTTCTTACTCCCCAAGTCCCAAAATCTCTCCACGTGGACTTGGTCATTCGACGATCAACGTTATATGTTTGTTCGTTCAGAAATAGATGATCGATGTTGAATGCCCCTCTACTATACTACACTCCAAATCTTCTGAAATCCCAAAGTTCCAGTTGCATCACCAACCACGTTGGCTAGGTGGGCACAAACTAGAGGTTGAAACATGGTGAGGGACAGGGGTGACACATGTCCTCATTAGGGGGTGACATGTGTCATGATCTAATAGGAATAAGGGGTCTCTGAATCATCCATATCCTGGTGACACATGGCACCTTATTTGTAGGTCCACATCAACCTGGATGATATCAGTGAGCCACGTCAGCCCCAGACATACAACCTTCTAACTTATTTCAAATATCACATTCAGGGTCTACCCATGTAGATCCATAGATCCACAAATCTCGTTACTTCAAAAATCTGGTCTTCAGAGCTTACCAACTCCTCACATCGTGAATCCCTTGAAGAGTCAAGTCTCTAGAATCTAGTGCCACGTGTCCTCTACCTATCAATGTTTGAGATTCACTTCTCTGTTCACGACTTTGGGAGTTTTCACACTTTGAATACTCTTGGCCAAGTTCTTCCTGAGTACCAAGTCTCCAGACTATAGGAACTCTTGCCATGTAGCCTCTCATCCAACGACTCTAGTCAACAGACAACATTTGACAAGGGAAAAGAGGGGGCCACGTGTTGCTCCACGAAACGTTCATGGTTGGTTGGGCAGTTAAGAGGGGTTCTCAATGAAGTCTTTATATCGATGATTGAGAGGGATCCCAAAGGATCCAAGGATCGACGGTCTATACCACTTTGTAAATTTGAAATTGGGGAGTTCGACGTGTATCTTCCATATTCCTCTCTGGAGCACTAAATCTCCGAACCACGCCCAATCTATCACCACCTGCACTTATCATTCATGACTAGGATTTACTCCAGCTTATAGAGATTTGGGGAAATTGGCGTGTCCCTATGTCTTCTTAATTTTACCGTCAAATACCTGAAATTATGGATAACCGTTGATCTGTGGACATGCATCCCCCTATTATCAATGGTCTAGATTAACTTTGCGACTATGATATTAGAGAGTTTCAGTGCTAGACCACCCCTATTCTCTTGAAGTGGGACTTCTCCAAAGCACTTGACACTACCCCTTCCTAATTCTGATCTAACAACTGAGAGATATCTCCACTGGATTCCTAGATCTATGGCTCTCATCAATTCGTGACTTCGGCCTTCGTCTATTTTTGAGGGTTTTGGAGTCATAAGTATCTAAGTCCTAAAGCCAAATTAACTTCACTCCTTTCGGGCTTAGAAAGGGGTTGCCAACTCTAGGTCATATGGGATCATATTTAGGTTCCAGGCTACAGTTAGCTCTTAGTCGAGACTTGATTAAGGCCATGGGTATGAGCCCTCAGTCACATGGGTGGAAAGTATGAAGGAAACGCCCTTCTCCCACAGATTTGAACTTGACATTCCCATTAAGGTAAACTCAAAAGGTCGGCATGACTTAAATGTTTTATTTAATCCTACACCGACTCTCTTGCAGATTCACGTCCCTCTCTAAAAGCTAAACTGAGGTAAATCAAAGACCATGTAAGTATAGAAGTTTACAGAAGAAAATGATCATTTCTAATAACTGTTCAAACACTTCAATACTTAACCATAAACACAAACATTCAATCATCTCATCCAATGTATTACACAGAGTATTGAAATACTTATCAGAACTGGAGAATGTGAAGCGACTGCTAAAAGGGGTCCCTGTTTCCACCCAACCATAGGCACAACCAATCCTGACAGATTTACCACTGGCCACCCTCGAGCTACACCATGATGCTCTAAGAGAGATTCTTTCTCCTTATTCCATGATAGTCAGGGAAATAAGTTACTCTCCTCCTCCCTCATGATCTTGGAAATCGGTTTTCTCTACACCAAGCAAGGAGGTATGCATGAGAACTTCCTCAGTCACTCATCAACCTCATTTGTTAGCATGTAGAAAGACCCTTCCCATGTCTTCTTACAGCCAAAACGATCTTGCTACTCAACTTTTCTCTCAACTCTAGAGTAAAAAAACATGCCTATGTCCACCAAATTACTTCCTTTCTTTCCTTCCTCAACAAGGTTGCATGGGTATGAATCCCCAACTTGTGGTCAGGCCTGGAAGCCTTATATATGGGTACCTTGCCCCATCTCCTCATTAACTCTTGAGGAGGGCCTTCCAACTACCAGCCTGACTGGTAATTCATTTATGGGTTAGAGCAATGTTGAGAAATTACACCTAGTAGGTACTGGTTTGGTGAGGGTCATCTCAACCATTGTTGGTTTCCTTCACCATTTCTCTCATAGAATCCATGGTCTATCTTGGAAAACTTCCCCCTTTTAACAATTGTGCAACACATATCCAATTTCTATTAATAACAACAAATTCATAAATTGACCCTTTTATAAAAGTTTCATCAAATCAAACATTCACACATATTTAGTCTGCCATAGTCTCTTGTTTAGTTATAGTTATATTTACAAACTGGGGGAAAAAAGGGTATTACACATGCACATTATATATTCATTGCACATTCACATTGTCTTACAAAATATTTTCAAAAAATTGTGCATACTAACAATTGCACCACTTTTGTTCAATAATAATATGAAACATAAAGAAATTATTATTCCTTACACATGCATTATTTCAATATACCATCTTTATATAATGCACTTGATCTTCATAAGTGTTTAACCAATGTGACAATGTCCATGGCCTCATTTACACACAATGCACCTTTCCATGGTGAGTTGGAACTCAACCAACCTCTCTCCTCATGGCTTCTTTATCATCATTCATTTCTATAACAATTTTATACCCCTTAATTTATTGGGTTATTATCTCATGACTAACACATTCCTACATGTTGTTATGTCATATGAATGCATTCTATAGTTAAATAACTTTTATAAATAATACATTCCTTCATCTTTTACCATACCTAATGGTAAATCATTCCAATTAATGCATTCAAAACATATAATAAAATCACTTTAAATGTTAAATTCTAACTCAGGAAATTCTTACCTAAATTCCCTTCATCATAATACATCAAATTTGTACCTGCACAACTTCCATTTAATTGGTTTGATGCTACTTGATTAGTTGGTCCTAGTAGGAGCTGCCATGCCTCCTTCACCAAACTCTTATTCAACATTTCACCTTCCAGTTTCTCCTTCACATGGATGGCTTCCATATGAAACACCATCAACTTTCAGCCATGCAATAACTTCCTCGTTCCTAGCACAACAACCATCATTATCAATTTTAACATTCAAAAAATATAACAATAGACTACTCCTAGTCTACAACATGTCATATGTACTCTTAAACATTTTCACATGCACTAATGCATATCTGTCTGTCCTAAGAATACATTCCTAACATGTCCATGAGTGCATATTCTCTCCAGCTTCATGTACTATATATGGATTTCCAATATACATATCATAACAACTTACATCAACTGCTCTTTTATTTATTTATCATGTATTACTCCCTTTGTTCTTGGCAGTCCTCAAGTCTACTAGATTCCTGTCATCCTTCCTTGAAATTTGATTACATTTTATTTTTAGAGTAACTCTGCACATAATGCATTGCCTTATTTAACTCATGAATCTATTATGCGTGTACCATGCTTCCACTGCACTACTCTGATAACAAAAAGGTGGAGGTACTACTACAAAACTATATTATTGACTCCTGGAGATGATGCACCTATAAGCCACTAGAGACCTTATTCAATTTTCTGAGAACAATGTGTTTCCCAACTCAGGAATGTGGGTGGAAAAATGTCTCCCCGTCCTTAGTATTTTTCCAATGACTATTCCTATGCCTCAATTTGATTTCTGAGTTGAAAGCTATGGCTTTTGGTGCACTTTCACTGGAAGGTAAACTTCTGTCAATTGTAGTGGAAAATACACAAAGAACCAAGGAAATTTTTATATTAGGAATATATAACAATCATAATGGTAAACACACAACAACTTTCAGATTCACAATCTGTTCCTCCAATAAGATTCTACAACAATCTATAATGTGCAACTTTGTCCATTTACAAAAATGTTCCTTTCTTCTTTTTTCAAACCATCCTTCTTAATCACCCCTCTAAATCCAATTATGATTGTATAATCTAGTTCCACATCTTGATAGTTTTCTGACGAATGTAACCATGCTCAAAACTGAGCTCGAGATCAAATTTATGCCTCTCTGACGTTTTCTGGGAATTTTCCCTTTTTTCTTGAGGTATTCTTATCTAATGTGGTCTCCATGTGGACCCACTCCATGTGTGTTGGATAACATGGCGTCGACCTGGAAAATGACGTGGCACTGACATGACATCAATCACCTGTCACCGGGGAGTGCTTTTCCCTTTTCTCTTCACCCTTATAAACTACTGGTCTGGTCTAATCCACCAGCCACTAGGCCACCTCACGCAAACCCTATCCAACTATTGTTGTCCGATGCTGGTCCAATCTAGTGGACCACCGACCCACTGGGCATTGGCCTTCACACTCAAACCTTAATATAGCCTCATGTCATTCGGCTTCGTTTCAGTCCACCAGGTGACCGGTCTACACCTCACTAATGACCATCCAACTACTTGTCCATTACCCCTAGTCCAGTCCACGGACCCATCAACCCACCAACCACCGCACCCAATATCATGTGCACAAGAATCCATTCCCTTATGGAATATACAACAATTACTTGCAACCATATAACAATGGCTCTCCTACTCTAGCCATTCATTTCAATGCTTCCTTGCACACAAATCAATAAGAGTAAAGAGAGGAAAGAACATACAACCAAAATGAATGAACCAACAAATGAATGAACCACACTAGAAGAAAAAAACCACATAGCCAACATAATGGGTTTAAATAGCAAGGATGCGGTCTCCCCTAGAGACTCACATGCCCCAAGAGACATCGTGGTCTCCTCAAGGGACTCAAGTGCCCTCTTTCACCCAAACATGGGTAAATAAAAGTTAAAAATGAAGGATCATGCTCCCCCAACCCCCTCTCTCATGGAATCATATCCCCTATCTTTTTTCCTTGTCCATATTGTAGCCAACAATGTATTATATATTTACCGACTAATCAGCCTAAGTCACTTTTACGTAATACATTCTAGTTCATAGGGATCAAGACTGAGGTGTTACAAGGGATACACAAAATCGTTCAAATTAATGAGGATTATCCATTATATTTTATTGAAAAGAACATTTGCATAACCACCAATAATAATGTTGATATTATGGACTATAAAAAAGGCTTACAAATATCCCACATGTTGTATGAGCATAAAATTTTAATTGAGAATGGAGGGTGATTCTCCACTTATCATTGAAAAAACAAAGCACACATATCATAATAGGGGACTTGTTTATTCAATCAAAATTGGATATTAATCACACCACTCTAGGATATTATTACCTTATTGCATGTATTTCATTTGTTATGACTACTCCATACTAGTGACCCTTTAATATTGTAGATGATAGTCTTACTAATGAATGGGTTGATCTACCATGGGGGGGAAATTTATTTGGAGGAAATATGAATCAATAACTCTTGGAATATTTTAATAACCTAAGATAGCTACTCACACAACAATAACGTGAAATTTAATGTGAAAGAGGAAAAAAAAAACCTCACATTCCTTGCATCAACCTATTTGAACCCGTGAAGACCCCCCATAAAATACAAAAGTATAGTAGGAAGAAAGAATTATTATTCCTTCCCTCATAAGGAGTAATGACACAAAGGTGCCACCTCCTTCTTAATTTCATAAATATTATGGAAGTAATACACCCATTCCTCCACCATAAATAGTGATAAAGGTTTACCATCATAATTACATCAACATCTATTCAACTTTGAGGCAAGTACATGCTCTGAATATTAGGGTACTATGTGTCATCAAGACTAGTTTATAATGATTAATGTTTTATGCATAGGGGTTATTTTGTTATTCAACTTTTAGGTAAGTACATGCTCTAAATATTAGGGTACTATGTGTCATCAATACTAGTTTATAATGATTAATGTTTTATGCATAGGGGTTATTTTGTCATAGTGTGCATGTGAGTTGTGATGGGGAGGATAAGTAGACAAAGAAATCATGGTTAGGAATGGTGACTATTAGTGGTACATGATGCAAACAAGGGTTTTGGAGATCACCTACAGTCATGATTTTTACATATTTATACATCCATTGGAACCTCTGTAATAAATATTAACCATGGGTAAAACAAATTTAATATTATATATTGCATTTAGAAAAGATTTATCCAAGGAATTTGGCATGCAATCTTCTTTTAGCATTCTGGCTAGAGGTCAACATGGAAGGAAACAAACTAGGATATTAGTCCATGGGGTCACATTCATTGTACATCAATGTCATAACAATATATTCTATTCTTCTATATTGTGTTTATTATGGTACATTTTGGTTGTCCTTTGCTAGCATATGAGATTTGTGTTGTTTCTATTTCATGTATCTTTAATTTGTTGTTGGTATTTTTTTACTTTCATCAAGAAGGAAAGTATTTCTAGTTTATATTCATATAAGATTCTAAGCCTTCATTCCCTGATATTGTATAACTTAGTTAAAATGTACTTTCCTTGTGGGGCTATATCCTTTTTCAAGACACAATAATTGGACATGTTCTTTCCCTACCAACCCTTCTAGTAATCACTCTCTTATGCTTTAAGAGGTTGGTGTCTACATATATCTCTTCCTTTTTTGGAATTCTTGTTGGTTTAATAAACCCAATATGTTTTTTTTGTACATTCCATCCTCACATCATTTCTTGACTTCTTAAGTGAATCATTTTCAAGGATATGCATTGAAAAATTACTTCTTTCCATCTTCATGTGCATGTGGTATGGTCTTGGTAGATTACATGTATCTCATCTCATCTGAATTTCCCTATGAATAAGATATTTGGCTACCAAAATATTCAAAATCTTGGTTTAACTCCCAACACCTAAAATATTCTTAATCCATGTTTCTTGGGTTCTTTTTTGTACCAACTCACACATGGCCTCATTTTGTGGATTTTGGGTACTTTGCAATTCTACCACTTTTAGAGATTTCAGAGGAAGTGTGTTTTATGGTTTGTTTATGTCAAATCCATAAGTAATTTTGTTTCATACCAAGTAGGTTGATATATTTTACTACTTAAGGATTCATGTTAGTGGAGAAAACCCTACACATTAGGCCAAAAACACATCATTCTCCCATATGCTAGCAAGTTCTATAGAAATAGAAATTATTGAAAATAACTCAATGTGTTGGTATCTATTATACATCAATGATAAACACAATTGAATCAAAACATTAACACATAGACATGTTGTAATAACCATGTTTCCCCCAATTTGTAAATATAACTATAACTGGATAAGAGACTATGGAAGAATAAACATGTGTGAATGTTTGATTTGATGAACCTTTGTATAAAAGGGTCAATGTATGAATTTTTTGTTATTAATAGAAATTGGATATGTGTTTCTCAACTCCCGAAAGGGGGGAGTTTTCCAAGATAGACCATGGATTCTATGAGAGATATGGTGAGGGGAAAACAAGAATGGTTGAGATGACCCTCACCAGACCAGTACCTACTGGGTGTAATTTCTCAATAGTCCTATGATCCATAAATGAATTACCAGTCAGGATGGTAGTTGGAAGGCTACCCTCAAGAGTTAATGAGGAGATGGGGTAGGGTACCCATCTGTAAGGCTTCCATGCTTGACCACGAATTGGGATTCGGACCCACGCAACCTTGCTAAGGAAGGAAAGATAGGAGGTAATTTGGGGGACAAAGACATATTTGCAAGATAACAGAGTAGAGAGAACAATATTGAGAGGAGAAGAGACACATGTTTTTGGCTTTGGAATAGAGAGAAAAGATGAGAAGCAAGCTTATTTTTGACTAAAAGAAGCAATGGGAAGGGTTTTTCTAGAAGCTGATAAATGAGGCTGACGAGTGACTGAGGAAGTAGTTGTGCAAACCTCCTTGCTTGGAGTAGAGAAAATTGGTTGCCAATTTCCTATGGGAGGAGGAGAGTAACCTCCATCCCTGACTGTCGTGGAGCAAGTAGAAAGAATCTCTCTCATAGTATCATGGTATAGCTTAGGGGTGGCCAATGGTAAATCCATCAGGAGTGGCTGTGCCTATGGTTGGGAGGAAACATGCACCCCTTTCAATAGTCGCTTCACATTCTCCATTTATGGTAAGTATTTTCATACTTTGTGTATATATATTGGATGCCATGATGGAGTGCCCATGTTTATGGTTAAGTATTTCAGTATTTTAAAAGTTATTATAAATTATCATTTGTTTCTGTAAAATTCTATATCTATATGATCTTTGATTTATCTCAGTTTAGCTACTAGAGAGTCATGGGATGTGAATTCACAGGAGAGTCGGGGAGGATTGACTAAAAGGTCAAAGTCCTACCGACCCTTTGAAGTTTACCTTAGTAGGAATGTCAAGTTAAACTTGAAGGGAGAAGGGAATTCCCTTCATACTATCCACCCATATGACTGAGGGGTCATGCCCATGTACTTAACCCATTTTCTGCTAAAAATATTAGCGCTTAGCCCACAATATTTCCCAAGGGACCCATGTGACTAGGGCTTGGGAACCCTGCACTAGTCCGAAAGGAGATTTCTCTTTCGGGACTTCGGGACTTATGAATCCACAATCCTCAAAAATAGTTGAAGTTAGAAGTCATGAATTGATGGGAGTCGTCGATCTAGGGATCTAATGAAGATCCCTCTCAGCTATTAGATTAAACTTAGGAAGGGTAGCATTAAGCGCTTTGATGAGGTTCCACTTCGAGAGAACATGAGTGGTCTAGTGCCAAAACTCACGAATGCTGGAGTCGGGAAGTAATATGGACCATTGAAAGTGGAGGGACACATGTCCATATATCAACGACTATCTAGAATTTCAGTTATTTGGCTGTATAAATACGCACGAGTTTCCTTGGAGCTCTGCAACCTAGAGTAAATCCTTGTCGTGAATGCTAGGTATATGTGGCGATAGATCAAGTGTGTTATGGAGAGGAAGGCAAAATATACATGTCAAAATACAGAATGAAAAAACTATGAAGTGACGTGGACTGTCGATCCTCGTATCCTTCGAGATCCCTCTCAACTGTTGATCTAAGAATCCCACCCTCGATTACCAAACCGATCGGGAACACATCACAGAGAGACACATGGCCCCTACTTGTCACCTGTCAAACGTTGTCTGTCAAACTAGATCTGTTGGATGAGAGGGAACATGGAAAGTGATCCTATAGTCAGGAGACTTAGTACTCTAGAGGAACTTGGCCAAGTGTCTATAGAGTCTAAAAACCTCTAAAGTCGTGAACGCCGAAATGAATCTCGACCATTGGTAGGACGAAGACACTTGGCGCTAGATTAGAGAGTTCGGAGACTTGGCTCTTTGAGGAATTCATGATGTGAGGAGTTGGTAAGATCCAAAGTATGGATCCACGAATTAATGAGAGCCATAGATCTATGGATCTATGTGTAATCTTACTTACCGTTAGATCAAAGGCCTGGGTAGCTATCAGTCCAAGATGATGTGGTATCCGAACATCATACAAGGTGACGTGGACCCAAATTACGTGTTCCACATGTCATTGAGATATGGACGATTCATAGACCCCTTATTCCTATTAGAGAATGACACATGTCACCCCCTAATGAGGACATGTGTCAACCCTGACCCTCGCCATGTGTCAACTTTTGGTTTGTGCCCGCTTGGCCAACGTGGTTGGTGATGTGTCCAGGACTCCGAGAGTATAGATAAATTTAGGAGTTTGAGAGTTTTGGGAATAATATAATAAAGGGATGTTCAATGAGGATCATATATCTCTAACCACCGAAGGGTCAATGATAATCGCCGATTGCCGAAAATGTTGAAAGTGTAGGATGTCGACCACCGATTGCTGACTACTGAACACCGAAAAAGGGACGTTCAATGTAAAACATAGAACACCGATCTCCGAATGGATAAGGACACATGGAGATATTTTGGGATTACAGGGATTAGGAAAAATGAGTGTTCAACGCTGAACGCCGAAGACCCCAACTCATAGCGCCCAGATAACTTCAAGAGGCCGTATCTTGCAAACCAGGGATCAAATTTTGAGCCAGTAATAGTCGTTAGAAAGGTACAGATGAGTAGAAGAGGATGTAGACCTCATAATAAGGATTTGAGAGTGTTAGGAAGAACAAAAATTTGATGCCCCATCCAAAGAAAGGGTATTTAGGGGTTGGGTGTGTTACAAATTGGTATCAGAGCATGGAAACAACACTTGGTCTTCTTGTGCTCATGCACGAGTCGCATAAAAATATTATTAGAGAATTTTTTGGGGTAACACCATAACTCACCCCCATTATATAAGAAAATTGTCTGAATATCTACTGAAGAGAGGAACAAAACCTTCCATTGTTGATAGATGTTTTGGAAATATGAACTGTATGTTGCTAACGTTTCCAAATGAAGAAGATGAATTCACTTTGCAATGATGTGTGTTGTTCATAAATTGGTAGATTAATAACTAACATAAAATGTTCTATCAACACTCAAGTAGTCAATGAACAATAGGGAAAACTACACCAAAATGGATGGCGACACACCATGAGTTGGGGAAGAGCTCCGACAATAGAGAGGAGGAATCTGATGAAAGGAGGGTAGTGGAAACCCCTCCAGATTTCGCCGAAACTATAAGAAGCCTCATGGCAGAATTACAGAGTTATAAGGATGACAATGAAAGGTTGATCAGGGAGCAGTAAAGCAAACTGAAATTAATGCAGTCCTACTGCAAAGTCTATAAGATATACAAAGGCAACTGCAACATGGTCCAACTGCTATTCATGTGCACATTCATCATAATAAGAAAACTCCAAGTCCACATGAGATACAAAATCATGGTTCAAAAAGTGGCCACACCAGAAGGAGCACCTCAAGGAAGGCCCAAGGTGGAGCCAATAGACACTCAATGGAAGATTCCTTTGATGAGGACACTGACACCTCTAAGGAATCTTCCTGTGGAAAAACTAGTTCTCATTCCTAGATGAAAAGAAATAAGAGGAAAACTTCCAAGAGTCATGACCCTAAAGAATTCAAGAAATCCAAGCCACCCACCTTTGATAGAGAGATTAAGAAGGGGGAAGAATAAAAAGTATGGCTACTCGGCCTGAAGAAGTACTTCATATTTCATGACTACTCTAAAAAATTAAAGGATCGATAAACATTTTCAACCTAAATGGGAAAGCTTCCATTTGGTGGGAGGACCTTAGGAATGTGAAAGGAATCCATGAGAAGGACTTGTCATGGAAAAAATTTGAGAAATACTTCAAGAAGAAGTACCTGTTAGAAAATTACTTTGATGGGAAGACCAAGGAGTTCAATGAACACAAGCTGGGAAAACTCACTATAGATGAATATATCAACAAATTCCTTGAGCTGATGAGGTATGTGCCCTACATAAAGGATGAAAAAGTAAAGATGCAATGATTTATTAGTGTATTACCTCAATCCTACTGGGACAAAATTGAGTTTGATGAGCCAAATAATTTAGAATATACTCTTCAAAAAGAAAGGTATTGGTATGAGCAATTCAAGAATAAGATAGAACCCCATGAAGAATGGAAGATGAAAAAAATTTCAGGATTCAAGAAGAAGGGGTTTAAATCCTCAATATTTAAGAACCATGGTAAGAGCTATAGGATGAGCCTTCCTTCCATAAGTGTGTATCAACAAAATTTTCCATCCCATAGTGGAAATAAACCATTAGGAACAGCTCCAAGTAAGAATGATAACATGAAGAGAGAACCCTTGAAATGTTGGGGTTGTGGAGATGAACATCTACTGAGGGACTGTCCACATAGGCAACAAAACAATGGGAGGGTCTACAACATCCAAGAGGATACCACAATCAATGATGTGGCTAGGAGCATGCCACAAATTTATCCATCCCTAGATAATAGACAAGCTGACCACCAAGCTTCAGTGGTGGAGATGGAAGGTATGATTGCCAACCGTCCTTTTTCCATTTTAAATGACCTTGGTTCTAATTTGAGTTATGTTGCCCCTCAAACTATTGATAAATGCAAACTACAACAAGTTAAACATGTTAAATCATGGCTGGTACAAGTAGCCACTGAAACCAAAAGAAATGTAACAGAGGTCATACCAACATGCCAATATGTTATAAGTGATTTTACCACCCAAGCGAACCTAAACATACTTCCTTTAGGATCTTATGACCTGCTGATTGGCATGGAATGGTTGGCTGCCCACAAAACCAAGTTGGACTGTTACAATAAAACTTTGGAGTGTGAAAATGAAGAAGGAAGAAGGGTAACCCTACAAGGGATTCAAAATCCTGTCGTAGTGAGAAAAATATCATCCCTCCAAGTGAGGAAGTATTGCAGAAAGGGATGCCCCTTGTATGCAATACAAGTATAAACACTATTGAGAATGAAAAACCTAGACTAGAGGACCATCCCATATTAAGAGAATATAAAGGTGTATTCCCAAAAGAGGTGCCAGGTCTACCTCCAAGAAGGGATATTGACTTTTCAATAGAACTTATACCAGGAGTGGTGCTAATGTCTAGAACTCCCTATAGAATGAGTACACCAGAGCTAGTTGATCTCAAAATGCAGCTGAAGGAAATGTGGGACAAAGGCTACATTAGACATACTGTGTTCCCATGGGGAGCACCAACCTTGTTTGTGAAAAATAAATATGGCACACTCAGACTATGCATAGATTATATACAACTCAATAAGATGAGCATCAAGAATAAGTATCCCTTTCCAAGGATTGATGAATTGTTTGATCCAAGATTGAATTGAGTTATGGATACCATTAGGTCTAAATTAAAGATGAATACATCCATAGGACAACCTTTAGGACAATATATGGTCACTATGCATTTGTGGTGGTGCCATTTGGGATTACCAATGCACCATCCACTTTTATGTTCTTAGTGAAAAACGTATTCAAAAAGTTCTTGGATAGGTTTGTGTTGGTTTTCATTGATGATATTCTAATCTATTCCAAGAATAGGGAAGAGCATGAAGAACATATCAAGCTAGTACTCCAAGTACTAAGATAACATCAACTCTATGCTAAGCTTAGTAAGTGTGAATTTTTCCAGAAACAAGTCCATTACTTCGACCATTATATCTCTGACGAAGGAGTGGAAGTTTATCCTGACAAGGTTAAAGACATCATGGATTGGCCTACCCCAAAGGATGTGTCCAATATTAGATCCTTTATGGGCCTAGCAGGATACTATAGGAGGTTCATAAAGGGATTCTCCAAGATTGGATTCCCAATCACATGTCTTCAGAAAAAAGGGTGTTAAATTCATTTGAACATTAGAATGTGAAGAAATATTTCAAGAGATCAAATACCTTCTAACCAATGCACCTATAATGAATATTGTAGAACCAAACAATGACTTCCTTGTGTGTACAAATGCCTGGAAGGAAGGGCTCAGAGGAGTCCTTATGCAAGAAGGACAAGTGATTTTCTATGAATATAGAAAATTGAATGAGCATGAAGTCAATTATGTGACCCACGATATGGAATTGGGTGCCATAGTGAATGCTTTAAAAATGTGGAGGCATTACCTCTTAGGTAGAATATTTGTACTTATGACAGACCATAGTGGATTGAGGTATTTGTTTGACCAACCAAAACTCAATGTGACAAGCTCGGTGGATGGCTCTCCTTAGTGAGTTTGATTTTGAAATCAAACATATTAAAGGAAAGGATAATAGGGTGGTTGATTCCCTTAGTAGAAGTATGAAAGTGGTTCATTTGGCAGCTGCAAGCGCTAGTGAATCAAAAATCAAAGAAAGAGTCAGAAGTGCACAAGAAACATATGAATTTTTCAAGACCGTGACATCTTACCTAAAGGAAGAGCCCACTGGGATGAAGTATGAAGGTTATTAGATGCTTAATGATGGCCTGCTAACTTACAAGGGTAGATTGTATATTCCAAATTGTCATGACTTGAAGAGGTTCATAATGGATGAACTACACAAAATACCATATATTGGTCATCCTGGTTATCTTAAAATGATCACGGCCACTAGGAAACTATTTTATTGGCTTGGACTAAAAAAGGACATAACTGATTACTTAGCTAAGTGTCTAGAATGTTAGCAATTCCAAGCAGAGCACCGACACCTAGTAGGGCTGTTTCATCCCCTACCAATTCCCGGATGGAAATGGGAAACCATATCCATGGATTTCATCACAGGATTACCAAGATCAACCAAATAGAATGATGCCATCATGGTAGTTGTGGAAAAACTGAGCAAGGTTTCTCACTTCATACCCATCAAGTCAAATTGTAAGGAAATATATATCGCCAACATTTTCATGAAATAGATATTCAGAATAAATGGCATGCCTAAGGAAATTATATCCGACAGAGATACAAAGTTTATTTCAAACTTTTGGAAATCTCTGTTTGTTGGTTTTGAAAAAAAAGATTTCTTTAGTACATCCTATCACCCTCAAATTGATGGGAAGATAGAGAGGGTAGACCAAGTATTAGAAGACATGCTGAGGATGCATGTAATGCATTAACCTGAGAAGTGGGAGGAATCCCTACCACTGGTAGAATTTTCCTACAACAATGGCTATCAAGAGTCATTAAAAATGAGCCATTTTAAGCCCTCTATGGAAGACAATGAAACATTCCAATCAGCTAGAACAACCTAGTAGATAGAGTTACAATCAGTCCAGATATGCCAAAATAAATGGAACAACAAGTAATTCAGATCAGACAAAATCTGAAGATAGCCTAGGATAGACAAAAGAGCTATGCAGACATGAAAATGACTCCTAGAGAGTTCAAAGCAGGGGATCATGTGTATCTCTAAGTTAGACCTAGAAAAAAATCTTTGAGGATGGGAGCTTATGCCAAGATAGAACCTCGGTATTGTGGACCCTTTGAAGTTTTGGATAGAGTGGGACCAGTAGCCTATCAGCTAGCATTTATTCCCATAGTGAAGGCACATAATTTCTTTCATGTTTCTTTATTAAAGAAGTATGTGCATGATTCTAATAATATTATTGAATGGTCTATGATTCAAGTGGAACCCAAGGGATAATTCCTGCCAGAACGTCAATGCATAATAGACGAGAATGATACCCGACTTAGGAACAAAACCATTGCATAGGTTAAGGTGCAATAGAAACACTTTGGCCTAGATGAGGCTACATGGAAAATGGAGGATGCCATGAGGCAAGAATATCCATTTTTGTTTACTTCTGTACCTACAGAGCACATCGATAGATAAAACATCGAGGATGATGTTCCTTTAAGGGGGAGGGGATTGTAATACCACTATTTTTCCCATTTTGTAAATATAAATATAACTATCCAAGAGACTATGGCAGACTAAGCATGTGTGAATGTTTGATTTGATGAACCTTTGTATAAAAGGGTCAATGTATGAATTTTATGTTATTAATAGAAATTGGATATGTGTTGCTCAACTGCTAAAAGGGGAGAGTTTTCCAAGATAGACCATGGATGCTCTGTGTTGAGCTCTAGTTTTGTCATACTTTTCGTCATACAAATACATTTATCATTACACCTTCTCCCTGCATTTCTTCAATAATATATCGCTAATTACACCATAAACCTCCACTATCTCTTGTTATTCATCCTATGTGGTTAATACATAATTTTCCATATTTTTAGTGATTAAAAGGATGACTATACAATAGTTTTGTCGATGATGGTTTAATCCTATGTTTCTATGTCCAAGCAACATGTTTTGTACTATTCAGGTTCCGGTATATGCACTGTCCATGTTCCGGTACCTGTATTGTTCCTGTTCTGGTACTCGCATTGCAGTTCATCAGATACTCCAAATCATCCGGTACCAGAAGGTTCTATAGTCAACCGATACCTGTACAGCCATCCGATACCCACACTCCATGTCATCCAATACTCTGCAGTGATCCAGTACTACCTTTGCGTTCATCCGATACCAACTATCTGCCTCTTCTGGTACCAGATTGTGCCTATTCCGGTACTAGCTCCATTCAGTACTACCATCGCATTGGTCCGATACCCATAGTCATGACTATGTTCATCCGGTACTAAACCCCTATCTACAAGATTCTGGTACTAACTATTCTAATCCAGTACTAGAAATAATTCGAAATTTTGGAAAGCTTCTAAAGGAAAATCGGGTACGTGGGTTTTGTCCATAATGATGTTTTCATGCGGAATCGTGTGACATAATTCACCCATATCACATGTGTGGACCTCCATCTCAGGGGGGATGATTCTACCAAAATTAGCAACAAAACTCAAATTGCCAACTTGCGGCTCGATTTTCGTGCACATGGGAGCATATCTTGCAACACTAAAAAATGGGTTTTTAGAAATATCATCCAGCTATAGAACCTAGAAACTGTTTTATAAATTTTGAATTGGTTGGGAATATATGATTGGATCCATAACTCGAATCTGCCCAAATTGCAATAAAACCCAGATTTTTGAGGATTTTATCTAAAAATGTAATATTTGAAATCTGAGCATTGGGATTTGGTCCCATCCACTCCTCAATGATTATTCATTTATAAATAAGTGTCATAGGGCTATAATAAAGAGCCATTATTTTTATGAAGGTTTTGTAAGTAAGAGGTTTGGTCTTGTGAGGAAGCTTTAAGGAGTTAATTATCATGTAAAAACAAAGTTTCTGATCAAAATGGAGAATTGACTGTTGTTGATTCATTGTGCATCTTCTTCACTTGAGATGATAGCATTTTAAGTAGGTTTATTCAACATGGGAAGGGCCCCTCATTCTGAGTAATACCCTACTACCCTATTTTACTCTCATAGATTAGATTGCTTGTGTTTATTTTTGTATAAATTTCATTTCTAGTTTAGTTTTTATCTTGTTGATTTGCATTCAGTTTTTGTGGAGCTGGAAGTTCAGTTTCAAGATTAGCATATACATATTAACACATACTTAGGAATGATTCTTCAATTAGTGTAATAGTGTTTTGTTTCTATAATTTCATTGTTTTCTCATTCCACCATTGGATATTGAAGTGTCTTATTACCATCCCATTCATTGACATTTATTTGTAAAATTATGCTTGGAAATCCAATAAAATAGTATACAAGAAATTGTTCTAATACCATTGCACCATCTTCTTACACTTTGATTTCTTTTACTGCTTATGAGAAATTGTCAAATCAACAATTTGGGTGAACATAAAAGAGTGCATTTCTCACTGTCCAATCGTGTCATTAAGCAAATATCCATTCTTCTTTCATGCATTTTTTGTAGAGCACTCTTATTTTTGTTGGCACTTGTAACCATTTG
>SNQJ01S0050049.1:8744-27786 GCA_010110895.2 Picea sitchensis | reverse complement strand
CTATTTGTTGGGAATCAACTCATCTGTTTTAGTTCGAATCAACTCAATGCTATAAAAAGATTTTAGCATTGAAAGTCATTTAGCTTCATCAATTTGGCATGCACCATTGAATAAATACTCATGTAAGGTGCAAGCTCAAGCCAACGTACATTGCTACCCACTCACTCTAAAAAATTAAAGGGTCCCTACTAAATGGGTTTGTGTTTCTTTCTTTTTCCCTTTAATTTCTCTTTAGATAAGCACAACCATACCATATCTTTGACTTTAAAGCTACGATAATGTTTATGTTGATCATATTAGGTTTTGTATATCAACCTATATTCATTTAAATCCTTTTGTGCCTATTCTTGAATACTCCTTATGCCTCCACAAATCAAATAATGGCATTAGGAACTCATCTCATTCATGCTTGCTACTTGATACCATGTTTGAGTAAATCAAATCAAAAGGTATTTGTGAAAAAATCCATAACAAACCTCAAATAATGAAAATTTTGACACTTATTAAATTCCTTGTTTTATGCATGTTGAATGTATGGGACAATTGTTGGAATACTAAGAGGGAGAGGGGGGTGAATCAATATGAGCACTTTATACCACTTTTAACCACAATATATATTCTTTCACTTTATCAACAATGTTCAATAGTTTATCATCAATGTATCATCTGTGATTGCATTCAATATATATATCATAAGCATGTAATCATAAGCAACATCACATCAAGAACACAATACATCCATATTTATGTGGAAACACAAATGGGAGAAAACCACGTAATGATTTCTTTATATATATCAAGAATTCATTCATAGGAAGAACCAACTTCTGAATTCCCCAAATGCAACTAGAAGGAGACTACAACCCCCTATTTACAGGATCCAACCCGAAGGAAGCTACAACTCCCTGAATTCTTTGACTCTAACCAGAAGGAGGCTACAACCCCTGGGTTCTCCAGCTTCCACCGGAAGGTGGCTACAACCACCTAATTCTCAGGATCCAACTTGAAGGAAGCTCCAATTCCTTGAGTCTCCATCTCCAACTGGAAGGAGGGTATAACCCCCTTTCCTTTCCTCATCCTACCACTCTGAAATATAAATGTAGACCAACTGTCACTACCAAAATCACTGCCATTTTCATTGTCACTGTTAGTGCCACTTTCACTGCAACTGTCACTGCCACTGTCACTACCACTGCCACATAAACCTATAACCTGTCAATCTATCACTATATCCAACCTATCATTGTCAACCTATCCAACCTATCACTGTCAACCTATCCAACCTATCATTTTCACCGATACTCAACTAGATCCTCTCACATGGTTCATATACTAAGGAGACCTCTCAACTAGATGTCCAACATCACCAACACATGCGTCTACCAAGAATGTACCAAGGTCACCAACATACCATCACAAGGTATGTGTCTCAAACATGTACTGTTACACATTATTTTGGTCACTCTAGTGATGTCTCTACAATTATGTGTTCAGGCTCTCATAAGGACTTTTTGCCTGAGAAAAGTGAGTGCTATCTTCTTCCACATAACATATTTTTAAGATGATTTCACAGGTTGACTATGTTTCAGGGTGCGAGAATCTTGATTCTTGCAGGCAACCCTATACCTAGACTGTGAGGAGTTCGTAGTCGGCTCTATAGGTAGGGTGCAAACCTGTTTTGAATCTTGAAAGGAACAGGAAGTTACAAAGGTTCTAGAAGAGTATCTTCTAGAAAATGAGTTGGAATTCACATGGTTGGCATCCTACTGAATTCTCAGATTTAGTGGGATCATCCTCATCCCTTTAACCATCTCTCCTTCTCCTATATAATGAAAGGTTTCTCAAGGAAGAGGTTAAGCAAGATTGAATGGAGAATTGATGAAAGAATTGTGTGAAGAACTTTGTTTGGATTGAAGCTTAAAGACTCTATTTGTCTATCAAGTTGTATTGGATATTCTTCATGCAAGTGTAGAGCAAGTGTGTGTGTTGGAACCGAGGATCATTAAAAGGAATCTTGCGACATCAAGGCGATCTGGTTGTATCTTCTACTTTCATTTAATATAATACGATGACATGTCCCTTTCCCATAAAATCACTCTTATTTTATTGCATAACTCCTTGATCATATGCATAGGTTGACATTGAATATACTTTGTTATCTTCACTTTGGTTGGTTTGTGTTGTCTTGGACATGCTTTCAGAAGAGCACTGGAGCGAAGTAGGAACAACAGAGACCTAAGGAAGCGATATAAAGGTACGCTACTCATTCCTTCTCGATAGTATATTCAATGACTGCAACTTATAGAAAGAGTCATGTCCTGTCCTGTTTTGTTCTAGATCTAGGTGGATCTAGGGAGATGAATTAGTGTCTGCACCTATCGATTCATCCAACAAAAAAATTGGTGACTCCACTAGGGATACAACCCATTTTGTGGTTTTTTCTTGGCCATTTTCTCTTGACCTACCCTTTTTCATTCCCAATCAATATCTGAGTCTTTAGGAGATCTTTACAGACTCTTTGGATCCAGAAGTTCACTCAAAAGTTCTGTCCTTTTTTTAATTACAAACCTTCTCGCACTGTACCTTTCTGTGGCCTGCGAGAATCACTAAAGTTCGCACCCTCGTGTTTAGTTCAGTGCGACCTTCTCGCACCCTACCTATGTCTAAGCTGTGAGAATCCCTAATTATTTCACTGTACCCCACTACCAGACTACGAACTCACCTGTAAAAACTTTGGATTAGGTATTTTTGTGTCTTCAGACGCCCAGATTTGTTTGTTTGTCTGGGAAGAACTTCTTTTGCCAGTGAATGATTAGTTTTCGGAAATCGAAAACTCTTCTTGATCATTTTTTCTCAATTTTTCTTAACAAGGGTATAATCTCCGATTTTGAAATCCGAGTGCTTGTTTGGTTGAGAGCCTTTGATTTGATTAAAAGTTGGGATTAATTGTCCTTTTCGATTGCTTACTACTTGGAAAATTGTTTTCCATGTGCATTTGAAGAGACCGGTCTTGTCGGTTTGTTATTTTTATCTCCATTGAAAGATCGATTTGGGTGTTTGTTGAGTATTTCATTTTCATTCGTTGCTTACTTTTTCTTAGTTCCATCCCTATTGCTTGGTTTCGAATAAAAAATTAAATATTTTTTTTCTTTTTTTTTTTTAAGCAATCATTTATTCGAAACATATTGGCATTCAAATATTGAAAGAGAATGAACAGGGAATTTGCATTGTTCATGATTGTTTGATATTACATTTCAAGAAAGATCGTACATCGTAGTTCGCATTGTTCTATAAAACTCCTCTTTCCCTCCTATAGATAGAATTCATCGAACACAAATTTGTATCATTCATCCTTATTTACGCATTGTTGGGTCAGAGTCTTACACAACATTGGTTTCATTTTCGTCTCCTTTTTGCGTAACAACAACCTTTAATAATATTACGCAACTTTAAAATTCAATTAGCAACTTTTCTAGGGCTCTTTTGCAACAACATTAGCTAGGCTAGAGATTTGGAATAGGTAGTGAGACACACTCTTCAAAGCACAAAACACACAATAGTATCTTGTGATAAGGATTTTCAAATTCCATTTGCAAATTTTTTTCCTAGGAAGCCCTTCTCACACAAGGGTCAAATCTAAGGTCGCATTGAGATTGACAGAGTTACTCACCCTGCTTTTTTGATCTCGGTGTAGAGATTGCATGTATTATGGGGGTCACTTGAAGGTATACCCACAATGATGAGTGGAAGCCTCTCAAGTTGATTTCAGGCTAAATACCCTGCCCTTGCATGTGGATTGGACTGTCGACTATTTCCCCAGGCATCATTGTTGTTTGTGGTAACCTTAGTAGCCTATATTCTTAGGGTCTTACACAAGGTGACTGTGAAGGGGTAAGTCTTCACGGTACCTGGAATCGACGTTGGCCAAACTTACTCGGGCTCCTTGGAGGGTATACCCATGATTATGTGTGGGAGCTTGCACAAGGGTGTAAGTATGTTAAGTAGGTCGTCAACGTAACTTTTCCACCCTCACCCAACCCCTTCTTGTCTCATCGTCGCGACATTGGATTTCATCACCAACTAGTGACTTCGGAATTGGAAGGTCTTTTTTTCCTGGTTTTGATTCCTAGATTTTACTAGCGCGTGTTGATTGTTTACCCAAGTTGGCCATAGAATTTATTTCGTAATATTTTAACTCAATCACAATTGACCCTCCTCGTCGTTCACGTAGAATCCAAGGCCTACCCCCAAAATATTTGGAAGGTTCTTAACCCTTGCCTACCAACTCATCGGAGGGCTCTCCTCAATAGAGTGAAGTCCAAGACATTGCCACTCCACAAGTGGAAAGAACTAAATCTTTAGAATGGTTCCAAATTACCAATTCTTGAGAGTACTTCCAACTTCCTCCCGACTTCGTGAGATGTATTGTTCGAGTGAATTCTTCCTGAGAAATAATTGTTGAGTCTTCTGGATTACCAACCAGACCTTTCAAAGGACCCAAGGGTCAAGATCCTTTTTGGACAACTGGAATTTTTAGACGGGATCTCTTTGGATCAGGAGCAGGCATTGATATCACTGTCACACCTAAGATGCCCAAAACATCCGATCTAGATGCAATACCTTTTACTACTACCTATTATTTTCCTGGTTCAGACGCTCTGCCAGCTGACCACATCTTGACTATCCCCCTACAAATGGTCCATTACACAATGGTCCTAGATACTATGCATTATCACACCGAGATTATGGTGGCTAGCCAAGCTCTCATTGGCATGCTTCTTTTTCCTAGATTCACCCCAACACTTCCCCCCAGATATCATGTGTTGAATTCTTCTATTCCCGCTCCTACACAATTCCCATCCGGGACTCCTGGCATTTCCACTCCTTCTGGGAACCATCTCATTCTTGGTTTCATTCTGACACTTCCTCGACCCCCTTTCAGAGGAACTCTTCCATCCTCTATTGGAGGCACTGACCCTAGTGGCACCATCCCATCTTTCACATCTAATTACCAGATTCCTGTCAGTGGACAATTTCACCAAGGAGTCCAAACCAAATCCCCTTTTGCAGGACAAATCCTAATTGGGACACAACCCCCGATTGGAGGGAAACCCCCACCTACCCCACCCTATGGACAGAACATACCTCCATCCTTGGCCCAGTATTGGAACTATCTTATCCAAAATAATCCTCACTCGACTGGGGGGAAACAACCTCAAGCTAGATCCTTCATACCCCCTAGTATAGGCCAATCATATCCATGTACATCCAATCCTATTTGGGGCTCAAACCCTCAACCCCACACCCATGTTCAAGGGAACAACCCCAACCAATACAACCCTATAAATTACTTTCCTCCACACCAACAACCAAATCTGCCCGGATCTTCGCATTATATGCAAACTGTTTATGGTCCCACTGGTATACCTACAAGGCTCCCTCCCCAAAGTCACTAGTACCCACACGTGAATAGACAGTTACCCTTCTTAGCCACCCTATACCTCCCTAATCTATCGAGAATTTTAAATGATCTGATCCGTCACTCTCCTCAATGGCCCGCGATACCGACCAAACTACCATCCGACATCCCTAAATTCGATGGTAAACCAGGATAGGACCCGAACAATTATGTAATGACTTTTCACCTTTGGTGTTCATCCAACTCTTTGATGGATGACTCTATTTGTTTACTCCTTTTTCAACAAACTCTCATAGGTTCCACCGCGAAGTGGTATATAAAATTACCATGAGGCTTCTTCACCGAATTCAACACCCTCGCTATGGCCTTCCTCACCCACTACTAGTTACCGATCCGCTATGAATCGGGAACTGAAATTTTGAGTTCTTTTAAACAAACCAAAGCCACTCATATCTCTGATCACAGTCATGAGTGGAGACGAAGACGACGTCTCATCAAACTCGAACTTCCCAATCAGTTGCTGGCAGAGTGGTTCAAGAAATCAGTCATGAATGACATCGCTCGTGACATTACCATGGGTGGAGTTGTCATAGAAGATCAAGCGATCAGTCGTGCTCAATACCTCGACCTTGTTTACTCACAAACGGGTACTCTTTATGACTTAATCTATGACACACCTCGTCCTTTTACTTACGATACTTAAACTACTCCTGCTGCTTCTCATGCAGCTAACGGTGTGATTGGAACTTTCCATGCCCATCCCCATTCCCTCCAAGCCTCTAGTAACAACCCCAAATCCATTGCTTATAATTTTCAAAATGCATCATCTCCTACGCCTCCCACTGGAAAGACTTCTGAGGTGAACTCTGTTCAATATAACCCCGCCGAAAAAAATAAATCCAAAAAAGGGAAGGGTAAGAACAAAGAGGATAAAAATAATCTGCAATCTGAGAAGACCAAAACACAACCTATTGACGATAAGGATAAGTGAAAACCGCAATACCCTTGTCTTATCTGTGGTGATGATCGCTACACTAAGGATTGTCCAAGATGAGCTGAGGTTACTAAGTTCCTTCAAGGGACCCCAAAACCACCTACTCCGACCGTGTTGTCACAACCCTTCCCTTCTCAGCAACATGCCCAATTGGTCATTCATGACCAACCTTCCCCCTCCACTACATCCTATGTCTTAATGTGTAAAGGTGATTCAAAGAAGAATGGCATCACACTTACCACTCGAGCCAAAGATTATTCTTCCTCCAAAGAGAAGGTTGATGAAATACCTCCTTCGTTGGTCCAACCATCTCCCATGACTCCACCTACCAATGGTCCTCTTCATCTCGAACAATCGAGCCTAGATACAGTTCTTCGCCCTGCCCCAAAGGGTGTTGTCCAAAAATCTTCTTTCAATCCTCATGCACGTGCGGTCCAGAACTATAGTATTGTCGAAGATCTGGACCAAGCATCGCCCGCGATGTTATCCCTCAAAGTCCTTCAGAGTTGTCCTATACAACATAAGGCACTGTTGAAAGCTATTGGTGGAATCTACCCTACCAATACAAATTTTATAATTTTTGACTTGGAAGATGACATTCCATGGTTACCCCCTCAAATCGCATTCCAAATACAAGTTATTATCTCCGACAAGAACATTTGTAGAACAATCATTGATGAGGGTGCCTCGATGTGTGTCATGTCTATTACCTGCTGGAAAGCCATCGACTCTCCTCCTTTAACTGAATCCCACAACATGCTCAAAGCCTTCAATGGCTCTAGTTTTAAGCCTTACGGTGTCCTCCCTTCATTGCCTATTACGTTAGAAGGAAAAATGGTCAACGTTGAAGTGGAGGTCTTTGACGCTCCTCTCGATTACAACCTTCTACTTGGCCGTAGCAGAATCGATTCCGTGCACGCAGTTGTGTCCACTCTTTTTTGTGTCGTACATTTCCCATATCAAGGAAAAGTAATTACGGTGGACCAATTAGTCTTCTTTCACTCTGATGCATGTACCGGAAGCGTACCTTTCATTGCAAAAAAACCCCCTGGATATGAGAATGTCGGTGTTGGTCTTCTTAACGATTCCTCTTTGATGGGTACTTTTCCCATTCCACCACCCAATGTTCCACATCCGTTCGTCCCCTCGATCAATATGAATTCCACCTTTCTTCGAGAAACCCCTGCATCTTATGACCTGTGGATAGTACCCAAACTCGAAGATCATCTTCGTTATGGCGACCAAATGCCTTTGAGTCCGGTCGAATCCACTTATCAAGACATTCAATCGACAACCCCTTCTACCCCCTCTCTTGGTGATTTTTCTCTGGATCCATTCCGTGTCATTTTTCCTACGGACGAGATGATTATGTCTGTTATGTCTAGGGAAGATACCCCTTGGGACGATGGACATCATCGTCCCATCCTCTTCCTAGAACAACACACCATTGAGAGTTACCAATGGATCTTGACCCCGTCGACCATTGTCGTCATTTCTACCATTCCTGAGTCTACACATGATATGTTCTACGAAGGGAACTTAAGTAATATATCACCCACCATCCCCCTCGACATATCCATAAAACTTGGAGTTGTCGAAAATGTGCATATTGGAGCTTTGTGTTCCCATGACAAAGGTGTCACCTAAAAGTCTCTTTTCCAAGAATTTTGTGACGTGTTCGTATGGAGCTATGAAGAAATGTCGGGTATTGACCCTGACATTATTGTACACGAGATTAAGACATACCTGGGTGGTAAACCTGTATGACAATGACTTCATCCGGTCCACCCACGTAAAGCAGCCACTATCCAGCTTGAAGTTGATAAACTTCTCAAAGATGGCTTTATTTACCCTGTGGCTCTAACTGACTGGGTTTCCAATCTTGTTTTGGTCAACAAGAAACAAGGTACGATCCACGTGTGTGTTGATTATAAAGACATTAATAAAGCTTGTCCTAAAGACAACTTTCCTACCCCCTTCGTTGACCAGATCGTCGACGATTGTGATGGAAGTGAAATATTCTCTCTGATGGATGGTTTCTTTGGATATAATCAAATCAATATCGTACCCGCAGACCAACACAAGACTACTTTTATTTGTCCTTGGGGCACTTTCACCTACAAGAAACTTCCATTTGGTTTAAAGAATGTCGGCGCAACTTTTCAATGTGCTATGTCTTATGCCTTTCATGATATAAAGCACATTGTGAAGCCATATCTCGATGACTTACCCGCTCATTCCATGCACCATGTAGATCATCCAACACACCTCCGCGCCATTTTCTTTCGTTGTCAGTTTTACCATATATGCTTGAATCCCCACAAATGTGTTTTTTGTGTAGAATCCGACTGACTTCTAGCCTTTATTGTTTCACATCAAGGGATCATGGTAGATCCTTTGAAGGTCGAGGCAATTCTCAATCTCCCTCCTCCTTCCTCACTTTGCCAGCTACAAATTTTGTAAGGGAAGGAAAACTTTCTACATCGTTTCATCCCAAACTATGCTAAGTTAACTCTTGGTTTTACTCGCCTGCTCAAGAAAGGTTTTGAATTTGTATCGGATACCACTGCCAACAAAGCTTTCGACGCTTTAAAATTGACCTTAACCCGTACCCCACTACTTTTCCCACCCGATTATGGTTCTATTCTAGGAGGATGATTCTCATGACGAACATGTCATTTATTATTTGATTCAAAATCTCACGACTGCCAAAACCAATTATTTACATGTTGAAAAACTGGCTTGGCCATCGTCTAATCTTTTCAACGTTTCCTACACTATATCCTTTTACACAAGACTACTATGATTTCCAACTGCAACCCTATGAAGCACATTCTTACACGCCAATTATTATGGGGAAAATACTCGAAATGGATCGTAATACTCTAGGAGTTTGACTTAGAATTCAAATGCGCTAAGTCTAATAAATCCTTGGTGTTTGCCAAGTTGATATGCGACCTTCCCTGTTCTGAGACGGAAAATGTAGCAGAGGATTCATTACCCGATGAATCCCTTTTCCTGATCAGGTCCGATGACCTTTAGTATGGGGATATCATCATATATCTCTAGACTTAGACTTTCTGGCCCGATTTGTCTAGCACTAACCATCGTCGAATACGCTACCAAGTCTGTCAGTATATTATCCTTGGTGATACTCTTTATCGTTGTGGGATTGACCTGTTTTTCAATGTTGCCTCACGTTTGACGAAGCTGAGAAAGTCCTGAATGACTTCCATTCTGGAGCATGTGGTGGTCACATGTCTGGGTATGCTACTGGCCAGAAGATCTTACGAGCGGGGTATTTTTGGCCTTATTTATTCTACGATTGTATAATCTCTGTCCAAAAATTCCACGCTTCCAAACCTACAACAAAAAAATATGATCACACCCTGCTCCTCTACACCCTATGGTGTCCATTGGTCCTTTTGCGAAATGGGGTATCGATTTCATGACATGTCACCCTCACTCGGCTGGGGGGCATGGATACATTATTGTAGCCATAGATTATTTTATGAAATGGGTCAAGGCGATGCCAACATTCGACAATACCAGAAAGACTGCAACATTATTCTTATTCAATCACATCATTGCTCGGTTTGGTGTTCCTCAAGATATCATTACTGATCACGGTAGCCACTTTAGAAACTTCATGATGTCTGAACTCACAAAAAAGTTGGGTCTTCGCCATGAAAACTCAACAACCTATTACCCACAAGCCAACGACCAAGTTGAAGCAATAAACAAAGTTCTCATTACCATGCTTTGACAAATGATAGGGATTCACAAAATGAGTTGGCACACGATAATGTTTTCAGCATCGTGGGCTTACCGGACATCCATTAAAACTTCTATCAGGTTTACACATTTCCGGTTAGTTTATGGTCTATAAGCCATCTTGCCGATTGAATGTGAGATACCTTCTCTAAAACTAGCCATCAAACTTCTCCCAAAAACTTCTGCCGAAGAAGAGCGTCTGTTGTATATCATGCAACTAGACAAAACCCGTTGCGATGCCACCATAGTTATAGAAACCTAGAAGAAATGCATCAAATCCCAATACGACAAACATGTCAAGCCATGTGTTTTATCCAAAGGTGATTTGGTTCTCCTTTACGAACAAGATCGATATATGCTAGGAGACAGAAAATTTGAAGCTATGTGGCGAGGTCCTTATATCGTCAGACGAGTGTTGGAGAAAGGAGCTTATGAGTTGGTGGACTATGACTGTATCCCTTTGAGTGAACCTAGAAATGGGTTGTACTTAAAGAAGTACTATGCTTAAGATCACTTGTACATGAGTGCTTTTATTTTATTGTATCATACTTTTTGTGTGTTACTTTAGTATGATTTTTTGTTATTTGGTCTCTGCCCTCGATCGTTTATCTTGTGTTGTGCTTAGTTTCCAGATGTTAGAGTCTTCGCTACCCCACATTGTCTTCGTCGATGGTGTAGTCGTAGTACTCAGAACCTTTCTTCTGCTGCATGGGTAATTTACACACCTACAAATGAACTTATCAGTCTACAAGGTGTGTGCCTTGGTCGTGCGACCAATAATATTGCAGAATATAGCGCCGTCATCAAATTTTTGATTGATGCTATTTTGCTTGATATCCGACACTTGGTTATATCACTCGATTCGCATCTAGTAGTACTACAGTTAAGTAATATCTATGCTATCCGAAGTCCTACTTTATTACAAGTATATTTACAAATTCGCCTCTTGGAACGTTATTTTGATTATATTGAATATCAACACATTCCTAGATGTCTAAATACATTGACTGATGCCTTAGCTAATTATGTGTTAGAAAAACATTTGGGACATTTATGAACCAATCACACATCACATGTATTATACAACACAAAATAAGCCGGTAGAAGCTGTATATATGTATATAATGATCAAAATTTTTTACAAAAAGTTTCTGTCCAACGATAAAAATCTCAAAATATGAATCCCATAGCTTCCACAAAATAGCATCACAAATGACGCTCATGATAACATACAACTGCTCGGGCTACCCTATGGAGCAGTCGACTAAGAGGCTCAAACATGCCCACAGTATGGCGCTGATAACGTCTCGAGATCTCCCCAATAGCGATGTCTGGGACATCCACAGTCAACCCCTCTAAGTTCTGTTCCACTGCCTCATAGTCCTCGACATCCCATCTTGCCACTAGAGCCACTTCTCCTCGCCTCTGAATGGGATATGTTCCTGGAGGTCGATACAACCCCACATATGTGTCATCAAAAGAATTTTTTTGATTAGTCCTTGGATAAACATAAAAACATTTTATATAATAAAATTTGCAAAAACATTAAAAAAGAACAAAATGTGTACTTCTCACCTAAGTCACCCCACTGAGCATCCTCAGGTAGGACCAAATCCGGATTCCTCAGAAATCCAAACCGACATATGCATAGTCATCGATCATCAGTATCTGGGGCCTCAACCAGTCAAAAAATGAATCATTATACTTGATTATAGGCCCTGCTATGTGTCGAGCCATGAGGTTACACCACCTCAGCATCCTCGGATCCTGTGGGGCCGGTAAACCCCAATCTACCTGTATTTGCAATAGTGGGACCCTCTCGAGGAAGAATGACACCAAAAGTGACCCGTACCTGAACTGCTTCAGGTCACCCCTTCTGCACTTTGTCAGTTGTCTCTTCATGGTGCGAAGAACTGCATCCGACTAGTTAAAAACGCGAGGCTCTGTGCACTCTATTGCGTATTGGAAATAGCTATGGAGAGCCATGTGCGGAGCTGAACTCCTAGCCATGCGTGCAATGGTAAAAAAGATATTCTGTAGGGTCAAATATTGGACCCCCCAAATGGAAACCTTACCCTTGCTTCTCTCTACCTCAGGAACACAATGTCGGTGAACATACTCGCTCATAGGAAGTCTTCCACCTCTACCTCCGGTCATAGTAGCATGGTATCCACGTCGTGAAAACCTTGTCAGGAAATAGCTATCCTCGATATCTAGTGTCAATGTGTGGACCCCTACATGAAATAAATGTTGATCCACATCCTACATGTGGACCAGGTACTCTAGCAATCTGAGTTGGGCTCTCATGCCTCAGATCCTAAATTTTTTTAAGAGCCCACATTCCCGAAGGGCAGCGACTGTACCCAGATCATTCCCGACAATGAGATCATTCTCCTCATGTTCTCTTTCCCTCTATTCCAACATCGTGATAGTCAACACCTGTAATGGAGACATGAGAAGGAAGTCAACAACTTGTTTTAACCTCTTGCATAATTTTTTATTGAGCAAAACCACACACAAAAATCTATTTTTCATCCCTCACAGGTGAAGCTTTTGCACAGTGCGAGATTCTCGCAGGTGCACTGAAGCCCACTTGTGAAAATATTATATTCTCGCAGGTCCTGAATGGCCCACCTGTGAGAATTCTTGAGCGCACCCACTGACACTAAAATGGACTCAAAACTCTAAAATGGCCAATAAAAATCAAAAGTAAACCACGAAAAAGTTGGAAAATCAGGAGATTACCTCGTTGGCTGAAACCATTTTCCGAATGATCACTTGTACCTCCCGCAATCGAGCAAAGAAATTTGGGGGAAAATGAGGTATGTTGGACAAGTTTTTGGCAAAGTAACAATGAAATGGTAAAAAAGACTTTTTCACCCATATTTATTCACTTTTTACTATTTCTTGTTGATTTTTTATATTATTTTTATTTCTTTGCTTAAAAAACCTAATACCCTAATAGCCTTGTGAGTATGTTTTTTCGCAGATATAGTGAATTCGAAGTTTGAACGACGGTGTACGAGTATTTTTTCTTTTTTCTGTCACATGTACGACTACTTTTTTAGGGTTTTTATAGGAGAAACATCAAGCTCAGTCTTCATTCGTTCTCGCGCTAAAAAATACATGAGAACACAACCGAGTATACTTTTTCTCGTCTTTTCAAACTCATCATGGTAACACGAAAACGACGAACGCAAGGGAGTATCCTATAATCTCTTTTCACGCTCCATAAAAATGAAAAGATTGCCGAGCGATCTTGTTCTTTTCACGCTCGTTAAATTATTTGAAGAAAATGTTCGACGTGCGATAGTTTATCACTTTTTTGGTCTTGTCAAACTCATTTACGAAAAAGGAACTGGGAGCATTCTCTTTAAGTGTTTTTCAGACTCTCAAAACATGAAAAACCCCCAAGTTTTCTATCTTTGGACTAGTTAAACAAACATCGAAAGGCCCTTATAGGACCGAACCACTCCTTCTTAGGGTTCGTTAAATGTGCTTTGAGGCACTCGTCCGAAGGATGAGCTTACATCGAAAAACATATGTTATCCTCCTTAAGATTGTGTAAAAATAAAGAGGTACTCACCAGAAATGGTGGGGGAAATTTTGGGAAAGGTATGTGTTTTCGTATTCGTATTAATGGCAATAAGCGCCACTCTTGAAAATGACACCTCTATTCATCATTTGAATCCGGTTTGGGAAATCCATTTGTCTCTCGTCTGACTTGCTACAAGGTCATATCTTGGGTCGTATTTGAGTTAGTGCTGCCAAGTCCTTTGTCGTGTCGTTCATATGTTCAAGAGAAGTTCAAATGAGCCCTCCATTGAGTCGGCCATCTATAGTTGTCCATTCTTACCATGTCGGCCTTCCCTGTGTCCGTTTCGAATCATATTCATACTTTCATTCACCCTCAAAATCTGTTACTTATTTCATGTCATTGATGGGGGATACATCAAGGCCCTCCTTTGATGAGTCTTTTTCCGTCGACTCCAACTCATTATCCGGGAATAAGACTTAGAAATCATTTAGTACCTTAGAACCTGCATGCCTTAATGACAGGTCTCTTCTCTTTTGACAGGGGTTTCACATCATTGGTCCGTGATCGAGAGATTCCATCGAGTGTTTGACTTCATCTCATTCATTTACATTCGTTCAGATTGTACTTCGGTACCTTGGGAGTCATTGACATAAATGGTGATTTCCATCGCACTTGTTAATGGTTTTCATCAATGACCGATAATCGAGTGGTTTCTACCATGTTCAACTTCAACACATGTAATCACATGGCTAGATTCGTACTTTTAGGTGATAGGATTGAAGACCCTGGGTCTCATCTTTTTTATCCAAGTTGCGATGGAGTATGTATGATTTGTATCGACACATAGATCCACTTTGTATGTTGCGTGGCTATGTCTTAATTCGAGTCTTCTAATATAGATCCATAGTGTATTCCTGGTGGCTATGTAGCATTTTGGCGACATGGATCCATGGTGTATGATTGGTGGCCATGGCCTACGTTTATGATTTCATTCTTTTGTGATCTGAGCATGGGAATGCCTACCTCAAAATTGGTATTATATTCTGCAGATGCTTGGTTGTTTACAGGTTTCTGATTAGGTGCACTCCTTGTTTCTGACACACACATGCATTTTACAAAGTACTTCGGTTTTCATGAGTTCTAGCCTCATACTTTGGGGGGAATTTTGTTACACATTATTTTGGTCACTCTGGTGATGTCTCTACAATTATGTGTTCAAGCTCTCATAATGAATTTTTACCTGAGAAAAGTGACTGCTGTATTCTTCCACATAACATATTTTTAAGATGAGTTCGCAGGTTGACTATGTTGTAGGGTGAGAGAATCTTGATTTTTGCAGGCAACCCTATACCTAGACTGCGAGGTGTTTGCAGTCTACTCTATAGGTAGGGTGTGAACCTGTTTTGAAGCTTGAAAGGAAGAGGAAGTTACGAAGGTTCTAGAAGAGTATCTTCTAGAAAATGAGTTGGCATTTGCATAGTTGGCATCCTACTGACTTCTCAGATTTAGTGAGATCATCCTCATCCCTTTAACCATCTCTCCTTCTCCTATATAATGAAAGGTTTCTCAAGGAAGAGGTTAAACAAGATTGATGAAAGAATTGATGAAAGAATTGTGTGAAGAACTCTTTTTGGATTGAATCTTGAAGACTCTATTTGTCTATCAAGTTGTACTGGATCTTCTTCATGCAAGTGTAGAGCAAGTGTGTGTGTTGGAACCGAGGATCTCTAAAAGGAAGATTGCGACATCAAGCCGATCTGGTTGTATCTTCTACTTTCATTTAATATAATACAACGACATGTCCCTTTCCCATAAAATCACTCTTATTTTATTGCATAACTCCTTGATCATATGCATAGGTTGACATTGAATATACTTTGTTATCTTCACTTTGGTTGGTTTTTGTTGTCTTGGACCTGATTTCACAAGAGCACTGGAGTGAAGTAGGAACAACAAAGACCTAAGGAAGCAATATAAAGGTACATCACTCATTCCTTCTCGGTAGTAGATTCAATGACTGCAACTTAGAGAAAGAGTCATGTCCTGTCCTATTTTGTTCTAGATCCAGGTGGATCTAGGGAGATCAGTTAGTGTACGCACCTACCGATTTATCCAATAACATTTACTAAAGCATGTACAAAACCATCAACTTGTACCATACCGAGCTTCAACCGTGTACCACAACCTATACCACAACAAGTGCATCAACCATGCACCAACAACTATACCAAACGGTGCATCAACCATGCACCTCAACCTGTACCAAAATGTGCATAAATCATGCACCTCAATATGTACCAAACCATACATCAACCATGCACCTCAACCTATACCATATGACTCAACCATCAATGATATATACCAAGTACCAATCATGTACCAAACCATGTATCAATCATGTACATCAATAATGTACACCAACACCTGTACCGTACCATGTACCATATACCATATACCATGAAATGTGTCTCNTATACCATATGACTCAACCATCAATGATATATACCAAGTACCAATCATGTACCAAACCATGTATCAATCATGTACATCAATAATGTACACCAACACCTGTACCGTACCATGTACCATATACCATATACCATGAAATGTGTCTCAACCATATACCATATCACTCTCAATCATTCCATGTACCATAAGATAAGCGTAATGTATATGCCAATATCACAAAGATGTGCCTCTAAAAATGAACCATAACAACCATATACCAAGTACCAAGAGTATGTCTCAAGCATGTAACAATATAATGTCAACCATATGCAATCATGTACCATCAAGAGCCTATAAGACATGCCTTAAGCATGTTCCATACCATCCAAGATACAAGCCTAAAAAAAATACATAAAATACATACCTTTACTCATGAAAACCTGAAGCATACCATCTAAGATCCTGTAGCAACTGTGTTGTACCATCAAACCTTGCTACAATGCAACCAACCATTCTTCTTCAAAGATTTTCCTCAGATCCATGAACTATCCTCCTACAGTCTGCGGGTGTATGCGACCTGTCCTTCTGCAACACACATATGCACACAATCTATCCTTATGAAACCCACATATAACCTCAGAAAACTAGGGTTGCCATTTTTATACAACTCTGAAACTTTCTGTACTTCAGACCTTCACAACTTCAGAAAAATGTCATCACAAACTAGCCAAAAGATCACAATACTAGACCATATCATTCATAATATCAATATTCAATGTAAGTGTGTGTGTTAAAATGAGAGACTCTTTGAGGTGTATTTATACTAATTCTAGGTATCCTCTTTCCTTATTTAAGGGATTTCTTGTTACAACCACTTTACCCTTTGACCAAGACTTGTAACCAACTAGGGGCTTCTTGCCCATTCTTCTGGGCTACCATCTTCACAAGGTCATATATCCCTAACCATGAGGAACCATGTGGCATTCCACATATCACCAGAAATGGAATGATGTGTAATATCCATCTATGATAGTCTTACCTACAATTGAATTGTCATTCATGTCCATATTCCTTAATAAACTTCACATTCCAAAACCACACCTCTAGGGTTACATGTAGACTCCATCAAATGTACCCAACTAACTCATCATCAATCTCGATCATACAAATGTCAATCAAATATCTAACTTCTCTAGACCTCTCCAAGGGTTGGCATCAATATCTAAGGGTTGACATCAATCTTCAAGATTAGTCTCCAAGGGTTGACATCAATGACAACCAACTATCCAAACCAACTACTCAACAATCTCCGTATTGTTAAAAAATGTCCTTTTGATGATATAGATTCTGCTGATGGTTTCTCTTTCCCTATTCTGTTGTGACTTTCACTGCATGCCTTTCTATGACCAACTGATTCCAATTGATCCCACTAATTCAAATTGTAAATATTTTTCTATGCATCTTCTCTGACCCATGTTTTTTGTACATGCTAATCATCTCATGAATCCATCTCTATCCATGTGACACACACTTTCCATAACTCTGCTACTCAACTGTCCACAATGTTGACCCATATGTAACTATACTATTATGAAGACTTCTCTTGAATCCGCTACAACTAAACATTACATGTCAAATGTGTCCATTGGTCTTCTCTATCTGCAAACCAAACTCTACATGTCTGGAACAACCTGTACTAAGGATATCTTTTCTTGAATACAATAAAAATATTCTACTTCTGTAATTGTCGACTGATACCTGTGTGGGAACACTACTTCTCAATTTATCAATCTATCATTCTGTACTTCTGCTATATGACTGATCTGACTATGTCTATGAAAATACTTCAACCTACTTGAAGGATAGCTCTCTGATTTGTTGTAGCTACTGCACTGACTCCCATTGTTTAACATACACATTTATTGGGAGTATCCAAGCCATATGGCTCATAGAAATACCCACTTTGATGCACAATAATATTCCTTTTCTTCTATAGACTCATCATCTCTGCGAACTTTGACTCCTTCCTTTCTACCTGTTGATTGATCTCGCACTACAATTTCTGAAAGTAAAATCTCTTGAACCTGTTCCTTATTGATATAATCTTATGGTTTTTCATTTCTTCTCCAAACCTTCCTGTATATGAGTGAATTATATTCTTTGTTGTGTAGTCCTTCTGAATTCCTACCTTGGCTGATCATGATCTTCTCTTCTGTGGACCCCTTCATTATGGTTGAATCTTCTTTGGTTATTGAATGTGGTAGGTCTTGTTGAAGATGTATCTCTATTATACTCATTCTTCTTTGATTCTTGAAGACCATGATTTATTCCTTTGAGTAATTTTGCATAACTCTTACTCTTTTCTTCATTCTTCTCTTCTGGAAACCTGGAATGCTTCTCTTCATTCTCTATTATCTTCAACATTCTTACTGAGATTGAAGATTTTACTTCTCAATGTGACAACTTCTTCTTCAAGCTTCTCAACCTCTTCTTATTTTTTCATAATTTGAATCTTCATGAATTATTCTATTTGCTTTGCTTCTTCAAGTTGGATCTTCAAGGAGATGATTTAGCTTTCAAGTCTTCTCTCTTCTTGACCATATTTTTCTTCAAGTTGATTCAAGCCGTCAATTCTTTCCTTAAGATGATCTATCAATATCTTCTCTCTCTTTTCTTCTTCCTTTATTTTGGTTTCCAAACACTGCTTCTCTTTCATTGCTTCCTTTCTTAGTGATTCTATTTTAAATTCCAAACACTACTTCTCTTCCATCTGAATTTTGTAGGTTTCTTCAATCTTTCTGGCTTCTTCTATTTGAGATTTTAGTTTCATGATGACCTATTGGGATTCTTCAGAACTTTGTTGAGAGTT
>SNQJ01S0050048.1:57957-68698 GCA_010110895.2 Picea sitchensis | reverse complement strand
CATTATTTTTTATATAAATGTCATGAAATTGTGTTCGCTACTTTTTTTGTACTCAAACCTCTAGAGAATATGTCATTTGTTGGATCTTTACCACCTGTGCTTCATACTTTTGCCATAAAGCCCTTAAAATTTAAATAGTTCACAAATCCGCTTCTCAATTTGTATATTTCCGAACTATGGGTGGCATTTAAAAAATTGCATATTTGGTATGTGTAATTTATGCTCTCAAGGAACCTATAATTTGATACATTTCAATTTCTTGTATCCACTAGCCCCTGTTTTAAAGAAAACTAGTCCGGGAATGCTATTTATTTGGTCCTTTTGTCCACCACCCTTTGTTACAGACGTTGGCAGCATGACATGGAACAACATAAGCTCCATTTTTAGGTCCCCAGCCCGAGAACCCGTGATCCAAAAACTGGACAATTTTCGATTCAGGGTTCCCTCCATGCTCTAATTCGGGAATGCTAGTTTTTTTCCTGCTTTTATGTGTTCGCAAAATTTCATAGAGCGTATGTACACAGAGTTACGTATTTTCTATATATAGTTTATGGTCTCTACGAACCTATAATTTCGTAGATTTCAGTTTCTTGTGTCGATGAGTGCCTGTTTTAAAGAAAACTAATTCGCGAATGCTATCTATTTGGTCCTTTTGTCGACTGCCGTGTATGCCTATGTAAAGAAAACTAATTCACGAATGCTAAATTTTTTGAACACAAGCCCCTTAAAATTCAAATAGTCTACAACTCCAATTGTCAATTTGTATATCGTAGAAATGTCGGTGCTATTTGTAGGACACAGACCCACAATCCAAAAACTGGTCAACTCAAGAACCCACTCTTTTAAAGAAACTAATTCGAGAATGTTTTTTTTTTCATGCTTATGTTAACCAGCCTATGTAACAAACATCTGTACTATGTTTTTTTTCCTTTCTTTGTCCACCAGCATATGTAAAAAGCAAAACTAATTCGGAAATGATAAACTTGTTTTAATTAATTATAAACGATTTTATTGATATTAAAATAAGTTATTGAGTTTATTATTTCAATTTGCTTATTCGACACGAGCCTCTCCAAATTCAAACACTCCGCAAGTCCGATGGTCAATATGTATATCGCGGAACTCTACCTGCTATTTGTAGCACACGGAACAACAAAAGCCCACATTTAAGGTCGACAACTCGATAACCCGCCTAATTCCGCAATGCAATTTTTTTCATGCTTATGTTCACCAGCCTATGTAACAGACGTCGGTACTATTTTTTTTTCTTTTTTTGTCCACCAGCATATGTAAAAAGGAAAATTGATTTCGGGAATGATAAACTTGCTTTATTTAATTATAAATTATTTTATCGATACAAAAATAAGTTATTCAGTTTATTATTTCTATTTGCTTATTCGACACGAGCGACTTCAACTTCAAGTAATCCGCAAGTCCGACTGTCAATATGTATATCGCGGAACTCTAGGTGCTATTTGTAGACCACAGAACAACAAATGCCCAATTTGCAGCCCACCAGTCCGACAACCTGCGATCCATAAATTTCAAATAGTCTGCAAAACAACTTCTCAATTTTTATATCGCAGAACTCTCGATGCTAGTTGTAGGCAACATAACAACACAAGCACAATTTTCAGCCTGCAAACCCGACAACCCAGAATGAATCTTTCATGCATGCTCTATATATCTACTTCATCAAATCACATATTTTATTTTTGTAGGCCACGAAACAACAAAAGCCCAATTTTTAGCCCGCCAACCCGAGAACCCGCGATCCAAAAATTCAACTAGTCCGCAAAACTGCTTGTCAATTTGTATATCGTGGAAGTCTAGGTGCTATTTGTAGACCACAGAACAATAGGTCCCCAACCCGACAACCCGCGATCCAAAAACTAGCTAAGTCAAGAACCCGCTCTTTTTAAGAAAACTAATTCGGGAACACCATTGTTTTCATACTTATGTTCACCACCCTATGTAACAGACTTCAGTACTATTATTTTTTATTTTTTTGTCCACTAGCATATGTAAAAAGGAAAACTTATTCGGGTAACAACATAAGCTCGATTTTCAGCACCGCAGCTCCAGAACCCGCGATCCAAAAATTCAAATAATCCGCAGGACTGCTTGTCAATTTGTATATCGTGGAAGTGTCCGTGCTATTTGTAAACCATGGAACAACAGAAGCCCAATTTTCAGTCCAACAACCCGAAAACCCAAAAACCCGTGTCAATTTTGCACCAAACACTTCTCCAGGAACCTAGGTAACAGACGTTACTACTAATGTTTTTGTGTTTTTTTGTCCACGATCGTATGTAAAACATATGTTAAGAATACTATTGTGTATACGACGCCCTTAAAATTCTAATAGTCCACAAATTCGGTTGTCACTTTGTATATCGTGGAACTATTTTTTCCGCTTTTTGCCCACGTACCCATGTACTTCAACTCCCTGCCCACGTGTCTCCTGACTTTAACTTCAGCTTGCTTGAGGCAGGGCACCATTACTCTGAGTGCACCATGCTCTGCCTTCACATCCTTTCAATGGAACTCACTGGGCCTTTACTCTGTGCGTGCGGCCATTTATGCAAACTCACCATCTCCCTGACCTATTTCAATTACTCCACCGGCTCCAGATGGCTCATTCTTTCCTAGTTTTTCTTCTCAGAGCTCCGCCTCCTGCCCAGCCTTTCCCTGCTCTGCTTTTTTCCTCTCATGCTCTGTTGTTGGCACGTTTTTTCTTTCCCACTGTCTCGAATATGCCCCGGCTACGAGGGAAGTCGAAACGCGGGTCGACTTGCCAGCCAAACCGGCCCTGCCTGGTCATCCGTCCCTCGCCTACTCCCTCATTTCTATCCTCCTCCTCTTTAGCCACCTCCTCCTCATCTCTGGCACCGTCCACTCAAATTCCCGCTTCTCTCCCACCCCTTTTTGCGTCCCTTGCATTGGTGCAGAGCCTGGTGTTCGGCGTGCGTCAGAACATGGACGACCTCCAATTCCGCCTAGAGGCCCTGGACAACAAAGCCTCTCAACTTCTACAATTTATCTTCACGTTACAGGATGCTCATCACCTCCCACTAGAGGCATGCCAAGAAACAACAACCCAACCAACAACAACCTCCGCACCAATGTTGTCACTGGAACAGAAGAAAGAGCACGTGCCATCACAAACAGACGACACCATGCAACTAAACTGGAGACCAATCGATGAGGAGCCGCCTCCTCCCGACGACACGACATTTGCTGCCTTCTGCATGGCCCCGTCATGGCACTACAACCCATACCAGTCATTTGTCTATTATTTTCCTCTGTTATTTTGTCATCTGCATGTCGACCTTTCATGCATTTGTCCATGGTTACTATAGTTATGTTGTCTACACTTTCCATAGTTGTAACGACCACCCTTACGGGACACATTTTTGAACTCTTTTTGCGTTAGTAACAATCTACACTTCAGTTATGAAGTGGTTTGGCTAGCTGAGTTGGTTTTCCCTTAGGGAAGCTCAGTTCATACAATGTTATAATATTCTATAAATTACTGTCTCATGCATATGACAAAATTCTTAAATTTATATCATAGAACTATTTGGTGCAAAAAGTATATCACCGAACACCCTCGACATCAAAATCTTCATACAATGTTATAATATTGTATAAATTACTCAGTCTCATGTATATGATGGAATTGTTCACTGCAAACTGTATATGACATAACTGTTAAATAAAATGAACCCGCGACTTCGCCTACATGCCACTCCGTAATTGCTGGGTTGCATTGGTTATGTACCAAACATTAATAATTTTTGATAAATTTCAAATAAAACTAATTCAGGAATACCACGTGTACTACAACTTGCTACCCATGTGTTTACTCCGCGTCCAGCCTGGCAGGGACTACACTGCCATGCAACACTTGTTTAAACATGAATATTTTCACCCTCCCTTTTCAATATATGTATTTTTTATAGTTTGAAATCTCATAACTTTTTCTTTTAAGCTTATATTGAGGAGTTTACATTTATATATGTATTTTTTTTAGTTTGAAATCTCATAACTTTTGCTTTTACGCTTATATTGAGGAGTTTACATTTACAATTGCAACATTGTTTTCTACCTTTTTGTCAGTAGCTTTGTTTTCTACATTGTTGGAAAGCATAAGCGAAAGGATTGAGGAACTAGAATTGAATATCAATTTTATTTATTAATCATTACATAGTCTCCAATACTTATGGGATTAGATACCTGTAGAAACACAAGTACCTAGTTATCCTTACAAGGGTGTAATAGTGTCGATTATGATGAAGATTATGGAAGGAGATATACACTATCATTACCATACTTTATATGTGCTATACTTTATACAAGTGATTACAATGATGTTTACATTACATCATTTTGTAAGATCCATATACATTGATTACACATGTTACAAGGGTTGTACAACTCAACTTATACTACAATGTAAGCAATAACAATGGGACCTGATCTGGTTATACAATTCTTATAACTTATAAGGCATACATGTTACAAGGAGTCATCATGTTTACTATGAGGTAATAATCTTCAAAGTATCCTATAGATATAGCTTATACTTTTACTGAGCTTCATGCTTATTATAGATACTATTACGTTTGATCAATAGTTACAACACGTATTCACTCAAATTACTAGAATACTGTAACTAAGCTATGTAGGAGGGTAACCTTTGTAATGGGAATAAAACACATGGTATAAGTATTGATCAATGTTGTAAAGTGATATCTCTAATCCCTAGTAATCACGATGGTTAAGTAAGAGTCATAACAAATGTTATTACAGTGATAAATTAATACATGCAATTAACTCCATAACTATTGTTCAACTTAATCTAAGCTCCTTATTGGAACATAACCTGTAAGCTTGATTAGGTTATATGCCTAATCTTTACATAACTATGATTACTCCAACTCCATGGGAATCATACTACCTCAATGATCTTACTAGTATGACCTTAACTAGGTTACTTACTAATAGGGTATCAAAGCTTATAGTACTCGTTATCCAAGTAATCATAGCTATCAATTATGGTAGTACTACTACTAATCAAGAAGGGCATGTAGAATATCTAGCATGTTAACATAGTGTGATCTGAGTAGAAGGTTACTACTATACCAATATGAACATAAGGTATAAGCTTTACCCTATAGATATGATATGACTATCAACTTAACTAATGAACAATACTAAGTATTCATAATAAAAAAGACCCTTTATCTAACTAACAAAGAGCTCTATTATGGAGATATAGTTACCCCATGACCACTAATGATACTTGTACCTTATAGAAGCTTAGAACATCTAATATGATAGCATGGGTTTCAACTTCCATTACTCGTACTTGTTATACTATGAGCTTTCATATAGCTCCATAACTATGTCCTTACTACTATGATATCAATATTAACCTAAGTAATCAATGTAGAATGAGCTTGAATGTTACTCTTATCAGTATTAACACCATTTCTTTAACTCTTACTATCATACAATAGCTATGATAAATGAGCATACTATCTCTAAGAAGTAAAGCGAACACACACTTACTGTATATATACAACATAGAACACTAGTAACAATGAGCTTACACATAATAGACATCCATGTAATTTACATAACAAGTGGAATCATTACAATAAGTATAGTTAGTTATGAAGCTGCAATCAATATCATTAGTTACAGTGTTTACGTAATAAAACATGCTAGGATTCATCATCAATACTTACACTACTTAGTGTAATCTACGTTTCCTATTGAATATGTAGTTACTTATGATCCACTATTACAAGAATAGCTTATACATGGTGTTCAAAGATGCATAGATAGTGATATACCTTTTTTTCAATAGCTTGCATCATATTACTACGAGTAACCCATTATGAACATCAACTAGCTTATATGGGTTACTACTAGTTATGCAACAATTTGCTTAACCTCTATACATTAGCTATGGTGATCTATTACCCTTTGTATTTACACTAATATGGCACTGATACTAGCTACATATTGCATGGTATTCTCTCTACCTTATTTGTTCCATATTGTGCAAAGCTTTACTATACGAGCATATCATAGATATGGGAATATAAGGAAATGAACAATGCATATATGAGGCAAATCAAAGAGATCAACAAGGATAAGAGATATGAGCTTTGTTGTGACAATGGTGAATCTTGTTTCCATAACTATTACCATTGAATAGTATTAACTATGCATAATACTAGTATTCCTTAAAGGGTTACTATGTTAACTCTAAACATAGGTCAATACTAGTCACATTAACCATACATAAAGGTTGTATATCCTTAGCATGTTGAGTCATAAGGGCCTGTAATACTGATATCTTCTTTATTAGGGATAGTTATAACTAAGAAAAATGTGAATCCTTATATGATATCAATGGAGTTACAAGCCTGAATATTTGTAATAGTGAGAACATAACATATCAATATGATTACAATATTGAACCAATCTTTACACTAAGCCTAAGCTCCCGTATTAGTGTAATCAAATCATTAGACCAATAGAGCATAGAGATACATCAAATGTAATCAATGTTACTTATTAGGTAAATAGTGATGATCCAACAATATATGTGATAGACCAATATCACTCTGCATCATACTTGAATATGGCTCTTTCTTACCTTTAATCATAACAAAGGTGATAGTTAGATTATCAGTCTAAATACCATTACTCTTTCATCTTATCCTATTAGCTTGTAAACAATTACATTTCAGCCATAATCAAGCTATTCACAATAGAGTGGTTATGATATCCTAGTTAGTATGTCGTTTGATTCTATCCTTAGTAATGATTGGTATGAGCTTTGTTTCCCATTGTTTTATGTGTAATAATGGTATAACTATATCTATAAAATAGGGAAAGATTATTGGGATTACATTATAGTTACATACGTATTAGTTCTATATTAGTGTCGATCAACTTTGACTGGAATCATAGTATTGAAAGTGAACACATGTGATGTATGTGAATAGCTTAGATAGAGCCTCTATTTTTGAGATATCACGTTTAACTGTATTGATACAGCTAAGTAATATGCATAATATATGGATCTGCATTGATTATACCCATAGATCTAATATCATAGGTTTGAGCTTGAACTTACATATAAACCATATATAACACTAAGTAATGCTTACTATATACGATAACCAAGCTGATATTGAAGTAATACCTAAGCTATCTGTAATGAACACTTACTACTTATCACTATTCCATAGTGTTGATTAGGGAAATAAGGGGAATATACACACTACTCGATAATGGTGATAGGTGAAAATAAGGGTAATAGCTTATGACACAAGCATTGGAATCACATACAAGTGTAATACATGTGTTGATACTTAGAGCCATTGCTTTCTAGTAATACTCTATTTCACGATAACATGTATTTGATTATGGTAAGTATGTCTATTGCTAATCAATGTACCTATGATATCCCATGTAGTTAATACAAGATAAGATTAATATCACAACACGTATTGATTATGGTAAATAGGGAACATGATATCACCTAGTTGAACCTTAAGCTAAGTCGTTCCTGTATTACTAATATCATAGTAATGGAATGGTTCTATTCCCCTTGTATTATAGGTTAAGCTATTTCATTTAAATCTTATTATATACTTCCCTTTGTAGTTAACATTCATGTCATTTGCTTCTATTCCCTATGTTATATCTCATACAATAACCTTTAACTGTAACTGGACAAATAGAGCAGAGGTTAGTAGTATCCCTATTTAATGGACTTACTTCCTTATAGTGATCATTGTTCTAGTACCAGGATGCGATTCATAGTATGGAATGTTATGGAATTAATGGGAAGCAATATCATTGGCTACTACACAATGAGAGATTCAAACCAGTGTAATTAGTAGTTCATAATCAGATACATTAGACTCATATCAGTAAGTTGTACTCATAGTTAGTGTTGTACTAATCCATATCCAAATAACGACAATCAATGGAGCTCAGCCTGTACAATGTGTGTAATAATATAATCACTATCATATGTAGTACTAATACACTAGCTCTATGTGATGGATAGGTGATCAGAATAGTAGTAGTGATCTTGTATTACTAATAGTTTAATGAACACTAGCTTTGTGTTAATTACGTTACGAGAATTTCTTATTCTGTTCTATTACATATGGTATAAGTAGTAACATGTAGATATCAATCTTAAAGTAGAGCTTACTTCATAGTTACCTATCATGTAATGGTTCCAACAACTGTAAGTAAGCATATGGTGTTAGTTATGTGATTACCTTTATCTAAAGAAGAATGTGATGCTATTGTGTCAATACTAGCTATAACCAATAGTACTCATCATGTTCATAGTGGAATCAATCTAATATATATACATAATTCCTAGGAACTGTATCTGCTACTAGTGCTGCTGTAGGCTTTATATCTTGACCTAGTGGATTTATAACTAGCTAGAATGCTACTTAATCAACTTCTAGATCTTTACTTGGAGATCAAATTGACACAACCACCTAACCATTTCAAGATTGTTATTCACCTTGGCCTCAACATATATAATAGTAATCATAGATAAGCCCATTGAAAGGTTGTACTAGACATGTTTATAGAATTACTGATGGAGTGGCTTAATGATATAAGTACACTTGACCATATTCTATATGCCATAACGTCCTTGACAGGGCCCGACCCTGTCCATGTACAAACACATGCCTGAATTCGGACCTATCCCTGTACATGGACAGGCCCAAATCATTTAATGAACAAATAATTCACTATTTAATACTTGTCCACATGAATTTGGCACAAAATATTTTACTGCATTTAATATCAAGAGACAACAACACGTATAGTAGAAAGAATTGCTAACTCATGCCAACTGATATAACAACCACAAATACATTCATTGAAATTGATGATAGACTTGTTAAATCTGTTACGATGGAAGTAAAACTTTGCAAACAAAAACTGAACTATACTTTATTGTTGACCTGTAATACCCTTGCTATAGGTGTCCAAGAATATGTAGCAAGAAATGTGTTGGTATGGTCCCTTTTTAGACAACCTGTAAACACACTTGTGAGGCTTGTGTACAAACAATGATATCTAAACTGATACATAGTTATGAGTTATTTCATTCATTAATAATATCAAATATTTTGTAGACAATATTTATATATCATTATATGGTTGTTATGGCACCCAAGACCGAGGTTATATGCATGTTAATTTCAATGTATAACATGAAAAAGATCCTCCCAACAACTTCATAGTCTGAAATACCAGCTTCTATTAATCCAACCAATAGATTTGCAATGTGACAATTCATATCACTGTCCCTTCTCTTTTAAAATATGATGATTTAGGCATTGTCCTTGGCATCCAAAGGTCCTTCTAGTCTACATGTTGAACCCAACCTCTTTGTCTTTTAAATTTGGAGTTGAAATGATGAATTTGTGGCTGAGAAAAGAAAGTTACCAGTGCCAAACCCACAGTCTGCTGATAAGAGAGGGACGACCCTCACAAACATATGAGTTGCTGAGAAAAGAGAGGTACAACATGATGATAGGTGGTTCGACGTCCTTCTTTAACCCCCATAACTTGTAAATTCGGGCCTATCCTTGTACATGGACAGGGCCGAATATGGACTTGTCCATGTACAAGGACATGTCTGAACCTCCTATAAATTAATAATTTATGAACACAATAAGATGCAGACACAATAGAGTAAAAAAAAAACACAACAACACCTAGAACATATAATATAGAGAAGTGGAGGTATCATATGTTTATTGGATGGGATGAAAGGGATGAATTCGGCCCTGTCCATGTACAGGGACATGCTTGTATTTGAGCTTGTCCCTGGACATGGATAGGGAAATTTTTGGCCCTGTCCATGTACATGTACATGCTCGAATTCGGGAATGTCCCTGTACATGGACAAGGCCGAATATGGTCCTGTCCATGTACAAGGACAAGCCTGAACCTCCTATAAATTAACAATTTATGAACACAATAGGATGCAGACACAATAGAGTAAAAACAAAGACACAACAACACCTAGACCATATCAGACACAAACAAGTAGAGGTAGAATATGTTTATCGGATGGGATGACAGGGCTGAATTTGGACCTGTCCATGTACATGGACGGGCTTGAATTCGATCTTGTCCCATTATTGAAGAACAACATATGTATATAAACTAAATAACATCCAAAGAAGAGCATGATCACATTATTTATATTCCTTTTGTTTTTTGGTTTATTTTGTTTTTGGTTAAGTACCAAGTTGAGATAATGTGTGATTTTTTTCTCTCCTGGGATGTTCCATGAGACCTAGGAGTAGTTTTTTTTTTAACAAGAACGATTATGTTTCATTAATTGGCATTCTGGCAGGCCAGAATCAGAAAGTTACAAATCTGAAGAAGGTTGGTGACCTCTAACAGTGCTGCCAACCTTCTTGTGAGTGTCTTGGGGATCCAATCCCATCTACTTCTGGATCTAATTCGAGAAAATGTCAGAATTTGCATACATGAATAGATTCTCACAAACTGTGAGAACAGTAGAAGACAGAAGCAAAGCATTAACCCGAGGGGGGTGGAATTTTCCTCTTAAGGAAGGGATCCAGATTTTTCTGAGAGCCTGAAAAGATGTTGGAGGCTGCCTCCTTTTCTCTGCGCTCTTTGTTGGTCTTTCGTCCTC
>SNQJ01S0050048.1:25483-51027 GCA_010110895.2 Picea sitchensis | reverse complement strand
AAATGTTATTTCCAAAAGGATTGATTTGAAAGTAGATAAAATATGTGTGATAGATTTTTTGAAGAAGTTTGAGGAAGAAATTTATAAATACACCAAGCATTCACATAGAGCTCGATGGAAAGACGTACAATTCAAACAATCCTGTGAAGTGTTTCCACCAAGGACAATTTTTTTCTATATTTGATTTTGCAGAGAATTACACATTCGCTGCACAAAAAGAAATACAAAGTGAATATTATAATTCTGATCAAGTCACTATATTTATCCACGTTCTATATAGACATTCTCAATGGAGTCTTTATAACATAGAAAGCACCAACGACAATTGGCATGTTATTAAATAATATCATTTTTATATAAGTGATGATAGAGCACACGACATGCATTATGTACAGCATTGTTTTGATAAATTTTATGATTCATTGAAAGAACGCGGGATCGGGTTTGATCGACATTGGATATGGTCAAATGGGTGTGTGGGTCAGTTCAAATATTCACGATCATTCTATTGGTTGTGTCGTCTTCATAAAAAATCAAACATTACACATTGTTGGAATTTTTTTGAGACTGGTCATGGAAAAGGAGACCATGACAGTGCAAGGGCATGTGTAAAATGAGCACTTTGAAGGTATTAGATGAACCCTCGTGCCGATCGATTTGAATCCGTTGATAAAGTTGTTGAATGGTGTAAAATGGCACTAAGCCATGAAAATAATATATCAAGGGATGTGCACAGGTGTGTCTATATATATGTTACAAATGTACACATGATATTTTTATTCACATGTTCAAATTTATATTCAATCTTCAATCATTTTCTTGAGAGATTTCAAGTTAACAAGTTCTTGTCTTGTGCAGGTTTTTTTGGTATGTTGGAATCCAAGATGTAAATAGATCAATCCCATATGAAGCCGGTACGATACATGGGACACAAAAAATGTATTCAATTAAAACAAAATGCTATCAAAATGTGTTTGCATTTGATAGAAGAAATGAGTCTTGTTTTTGTTCAGTTTGCATAGAGGACACATAATCCATAGAGATTTACGAAAACAAAAATGTGGAATATGTTAAAGCTTGGAAAATTCCACTTGCAAGCTCAAAGGATATTTAATCAAATGAAACTATAGTGTCAATTGATGGCGATAGAGTTTTTGATCTTGTTAGAGAAGGTAATTTTTATGTTTAATTTTTTTCAAATAACTTGTAGATGTACTAGTTGTGTGATAATCTAACACGAACTATTTGGTGTCCAATATATTGAATTATTTTCAGGTGATGTCTTTGTCATTGTTGCACCTGTAGACAACACTGAAAATGTGAAATATTATTTGATGCGATGCACAAAACAAAAGATGAGGTTATTAGAATATTTTGATAATAACGGTTTTATATATGAAAGAGGATCCATCGTATTGAAAGGATATTTTTTCAAGAAACCCATCAAACCGATACTCATGTTCACTGCCAAGACTACCAGTCAGATGGCATAAGTTGTCAATATAATCATTTGGTATGTGCAGCGCGCATAAAGTTAATAGAAGTTCAATCAAGAAAAAAAAACAAAAGTTAGAAAATGGAAAATGTCCAAAGTCGATCATGAACGAATAATTGAAAATGGAATACCATTACGATTTATTTAAACAAGTGACATGTACATTCCATAATTTTATAGTTTGCATTGAAAGTACACGTATTTATGAATATCTAGGATTCTAGAATCATTTTCAGTTTAGTTTAATTTCATGGTCCATTCAATTAAGAAAAAATATATTTTTGATGAATTATAAACTTTACCAAGCCTTATTTACAATTTCAAGGAAGAACCTATAGATTGTATTTAGGGAAGCTAAATTGACCTATACTTTGGATGATTATACTTTAATCCTACAAATTATCCAGATCGTATACACAAATCCCTTAATGCATGTAACCAATTTACTACATACAGGATTTGCGTTCATTATTTGCAATGATTGTTCAATGTTTTTTCATATGAAGAGGATAACTTCATATAAAAACTAGGACCCATTTCCATGTCAATATAAGGGACTATTGATGGCTTAGAAAAACTTTAAAGACATCTTAAAGTGAATGATTGACATCCTAATTAAGGAATTCAAGGTAATACATATGATTAACATCCTAATTAAAAAAAATTAAGACATCTTAAAAAGTATCAATTTTAATTATGAAATTGTGAATTTTGATTCCAAAAGTGTTGATATTATATTAAATTGTTAAATTTCTGCATTTAGATTTCAATATATTGAAGCAAATTGAAAACAAAATTGAAAATGTGAGCTACTTGAAAAATGTGTATGATGAACCTAACACTACTTATATTCTACACATTAAATGTAGTTTGATTGAAAAAAACTTAAGTTGAAAACGAATTTGTTTTTGTGGCCTGATAACAAAAAACAAAAAATAAGAGGCCATCTACTACGGCTTGGTTTGCTGCATTTAGATTTTCATAATTTTAATTGAATTAATGGTATTGGTGAATACTTCCAATGTGTAGAGGATTGATAATTTCCATCAACCATTTTCTACTCTTTTCGATACATAAACAATTTATATCAATATAAATTTTAATGAAAATCGCTTACTTATATTAAAGTATATTTTAATTTTACATATTAAAATAGGTTCTAAATCATGTTTTATTTCAATTTTTATTTCAAAGTACATATTTTTTTCACATTTTCTTGAATAAATATATTGAAAGCTCGAAAAGAAACCAAAGACTAACATAACCAATTTAGTGTTGGACTATCATAGTGAATACTTCCATTAATGGTATAGTGAATACTTCCATTAATGGTGGGTGTCATATTGATGGCATTAGTGAATACTTCCAATGTGCAGAGGACTGATAATTTCCAGATCAACAATTTTCGATACATAAACAATTTATATCAATATAAATTTTAATGAAAATTGCTTATTTATATTAAAGCATATTTTAATTTTACATTCTAAATCATGTTTTTATTTCAATTTTTATTACAAAGTACACATTTTTATTTCACATTTTCTTGAATAAATATATTGAAAGCTCGCAAAGAAACCAAATACTAACATAACCAATTTAGTGTTGGACTGTCATTTCGTTGTGAAATTTCATAAGAAACTATAAAATTTGATGACTTGTTTGACTATTTCCAACCATATTTCCAAATCAAACAAAATTTAAATTATAAGTTAGAAACTATAATTTGATAACTACCCAGATCTTCCATCACTACAGAATCAACTCCACTGTATACAAAATCAACTCTACTTCACATAGTACAAATCAAACAAAATTTAAATTTTATAAGTTAGAAATTATAATTTGATAACTACCCAGATCTCCCATCACTACATAATCAGCTCCACTGTATACAGAATCAGCTCTACTTCACATAGTACAATAATGTTTATAATTAAAATGAAATAAAAAAAAAATTAATTCCAGCACAATATCGTAAAACATACTTTAACCTTTTGTTTTTGTTTAATAAAGTAGGATCCTTATATTAATAATTGCTTATGTCTATACAATCCCACCTATTATCCACTTGTTCTTCCACAAAAGGGAAACCAGAACATGTGATTTTCAGCAAAATATTATCATTTCACCATCATAAAAATTGAAATTACAAAATCATAAAAAATGATTTTTTATTTTTTTTTGTAAGTTAGAAAGATGTATTAAAGCCTTCTTATATCAAAAAATTACATTTGTCAGCATAAACAGTGAGACAGTGGTTGCAACGCCTAGATGGGAAACCAATGATGCCACTTTTCCAAACAGTTCACAATTGCAGAAAAAAGAAAAATTGAGGTTTGATTTTTTAATATCTTCATTTTTTTTGTTAAATAAAATATAATTTAAAATAAATTTTATTACTATATTATATGAATATGTCACCAACTTTGTTATATCTCAGTTAATTCTTAGTAATTTAAAGGTTAACATAAACATATGTTAATACAATACAACATAAATTTTCTATAATAAACAATAAATATGAGAATAAAAATATATCAAAACCACATATTATGCTTGTACTATTTAATGTATTTTCACTATGGTGGTTGTAAATGGTTGTTAACTTTTCGTCCATTGGATGTAGCTTGGGTGGTTGGGAGGAATGATTGTTACCGTCCCCACCCAGGTTCAATTCCTTGTGAGTGACATGTTGTGCCCTTAAATGGGTCTATAAGATGTTCTTATTGTTGAGCCCCCAATATTCTGAAAATACTCGGCCTCCCTATGTTCTCTCATAGATTTTAGGGTGGTTTTATGTGGACGTAGTGAGCACCGATATCCAATGTCGTCCATATGCCCACATCAGCATACTCAATGCAAACATTATGTCCATATGCCCACATAGATGGGAACAAATGCACCTAACAAAATTCAAACAACGGACAGTGTCATATGTCTAATAACCCGAGCATTAATAAAACCATAATACATGTTACAATTCAAATGTGAAATATTATAAATTGAGCGTGGTGCTTAGAGAGGTTATTACATATTTTTTACACCCAATCCCTACGTTTAGTGCATCGATATATTCTCCACATGGGTTACAACCATACACCACATATTTCTCTTGTATCTGGTTAGCCACCCAACTGTTGGGACACATTTTTGGCATATTTTCTTTTAAATGATTAGGATAAGTTGTGCTTCTACCATTCAATCGTCTGAATGCTCTCACGTCACTGTCCAATTTTCTTACTTTTTCTTCATACAACATGACCCATGTTGTGTTGCCTCTGCGTTGTAAGGAATGAATTTATTGGTGGCATCAATTTATAAATTTGTTGATGTATACAAGAATTCAAAATGAATAGCATGAGATCGAATATATATTATCAATGTAAATAATGAATTTATTGATGGCATCAATTTATGAATTCACATATGTATACAAGAATTCTAAACAAATATCATAAGATCAAATATATATTATCAACTTTAGTGTAAATAGTTGCTATGTACTAAATTGACAAAATATAAGTGACTTACTCTTTATCAAGTTTCTTTTTCTGTTTATTTGGAGTATCCCCCCTTCCCTTTTATCCTAATCTTGTTGATCATCCCAAACCACTACACCTAGTGTGTCATCAATTTTCTTAATGTATGCACCAACATAATAGAATGACTTGTATACTATGTACCCCTCTACCACAGAGCCCTCTGGTTATGCCCTTTGTTGAACAAACCCCTTCAATTTTTTCATGCACCTCTTTAAGAAGAAAATACAATGACATGAGAGCACCCCAACTGATCCATATTTATGAGGGAATAAAATGAAACACATAAATAAGACATAAACAGAGAGATACAATAATACTCGATTTCTATTAAAGAATGAAATGTGCAGATACTATAAAAGAAAATACAGAGTGAAATGAACTCGCTAGAATGGTGGTAGCTTATCTCTATTAAGAGATGTGACGGCTACGATAATTTTAAAGAATATTCCTAAAATGAGGCTCAAAATTCCTTTTTAACATAAATCATACATGAGAAAACCCTAAACATCCAAAACCCTAACCCCAAGAGATGAAACGCCAAAAGTTTTGTGGGGGTAGTTGATATGTCAACTTTCTGGGGGCACAACTTTTGCATACAATCTTCCTTTAGGGGACTTGATACCTCATTGGAAATGTATATCCAAGGAGTACACATTCCATTCGACCTAGCGTCTTCCTTTCACTACATGTTAGGCACTGTCAAGCCAAAAACACATCATTTAGGGCCTCAAAGCGACCCTAGAAGTTTGGGACCCAAAAAACTGTAGAAAAATTGCCAAGATGGAAATTGTATTTTGCAACATTGGAATGGGTGGGTGGCCACCAATTTCCACCTATATAATTCCTCCCCACTTAGGAATAAATGGTATCCATTTCATTGATACCCCCATAAAATAGGGAAACTTATGTTGAACTTGATGCTTGGTGAGCCACTTTCCTTGGTGCAGCAACTTCCCTACTTTGACAACCCGATAGAGTTGGATCTTTTGTTGGTGGGTGACCTTAACTTGTGTGTCCATGATCTGATCAATGGTTACATGTTCCATGCAATCAAGGTTGAGCCTTGTAGGTGTCAACTACTGTCCCACTTTCGATGTGTCCAATAATGGTACAAAATATGGCCGAAGGAGGTCCACATTGAATACTAGGTGCAAGCCAAGAAAGGGGGGAATACTTAACTCAAAAGCATTGTCTCCCACAACCTTGGTGATGGTGTAAGGTCCATAGAAAAGTGGACACTAATTCCAATGGGGTCCCATAAGGCTGTCTTTATGCAAATGTAACCAAACCTTGCCTCTCACATAAAACTTGTGGGGAACCCAGTGTTGGTCACGACGTTGCTTGTACTTAGCATTGGATTTATGAAAAATATCATGAAACTGTTCATGGATGTGTTGAATCTGTTCAATGAATTAGGTGTATTTTTTTACCTCAAATTGATCATGGGAATATTATGCATGTGTGGATGCAAGGGGAAATGCTACATCAATAGGGCCCAATGGTTGAAATCTTGGACCCACCTAAAAATGGTTGTGTTTGGTCGAGCTACGGAGGGATCTGTTGCAGTTGTGTTGAACATAAGGAAGGCTCTCATCCCATGTGTGTGGATTCTTGTAGTTGTACATGCACAATATATGCACGATCATCCTATTGACGAATTATGTCTGAACATCAGTATGAGGGTGGAAGTCAGTGGATTTGGGTCCAACAATGACCAAAGGATCAACCAGAATGTATTCAAGAATATAATGTCTCAATCGGATATGATGGTTTGTGGTAGTTCGAAGTGTACCCATACACACTCGAAGAAGAGCTTGGAAGTGGCCTCGGTTGTGATACTCTTCTTGCAGATAGTCAGAATGGCCATCTTAGAGAATCGATCAACAATCATGAATACATGGTCATTTCCATGCTTGGTTGTGAGGAGACCTAACATGTAGTCCATCGAGATGAATTCCCAGAGCCAATTGGGAGTATATAGAGGGTTGTAGAGTCCATGGATTTTAATGGTTGGCTTGGCAATGGAGGAGGTAGTGCAGGATCTTATATACTTACTAACATCATGTCGAAGCTTCGACCAATATAAATACTTATATAGTACTTCCATTGTCTTCTCCATGCCAAAGTGCCTTTCCACCCGAATGTAGAGGGCTTCCCAAATAAACTTTGCACGCTCACTTAAAGGAACACATAGATGACCCATATATCATTACAATCCATCCTAAAGATGAAAATCATCCACAATCATGCTTGTTCCCAACATCCAGTAGGTTGTAGCAAAGTCAGGATCATTTTCATAGAGTTGGGACCATCGAAGGTATCATGCATGCAAGAGTTGAGCACTGTGGTTAGTGTTGCAACTGGAGGCCAACTGAGGTAGTCAACAATGTTATTAGTTCTACCTTTCTTATACTTAATTTTGAGGCGAAACTGTTGTAAGTATATGGACCAATTTTGATGGAGATCATTCTACAAATTGCCTCATGTCTACATGAACTACAGACGCTTGTGATCCATATGGATGACTATCACCTTCCCAAGAATGTAATGCTTCCATTGGTGACAGGATTGTATGATGGAATACATTTATTTGTCATATTTGGGGTACTTACAGACAACATTTGAAACTTTCCCACTACTATAGGCCACCAAATGACTGTGTTGAGTGAGAAAGACACTAACAACATATTTGGAAGCATATGTCTCAATCTCAAATGGTTGTGGCAGACCGGGTAAGGCGAGCACCAGGGATGAGCATAATAAATGTTTCAAATCATAAAAGGATTTCTATTGTGACATTCCCCACACAAATTTGTCTTTGCAACCACCCTTGATCACTTGGTTGAGATCCCATGTGATATGGGAGAACCCCAATACGAATATGCGATAGAAGTTGGCAAGGCATAAAAAACTCCTAAGATCGGTGCATTGTTTTGGGTTTGGATAGTCACTAATGACTTGGATATTGATTGGATCAAAATGCACCCCATTCTCATCTACAATGTATTCAAAGTAGTGGATCTTGTTCATTCTGAAGTAGCATTTTTTTAGGTTAGAATATAGCCTTTGTTGTCGCAGAGTGCGGAGGACCTGTTAAATGTGCTCCAAGTGTTCTGACCAACTCTTGTTGAAGACAAGGATGCCATTTAGATATACAACCACAAATGAATTTGTGAAGTGATGCAAGATGTCATCCATCAACCTCATGAACTTTTTTTAGGCATTCATCAAGCCAAAGGGCATGATCAACCACTCGAAAATACCTTTTTTAGACTCGAAAGTAGTCTTCCATACATTTGTTTGTTCTATGGGGAACTGGTGGTAACTATACTTTAGATCAATATTAAAAAATTAATTGGGTCCCTTGAGTTTCTCAAGAAGGTCATCAATTCAAATAATTGGGTATCGGTTCTTGATTGTAATTTTGTTCATATCTTTCTTCTGCACAAGCATGATTGAGCCCTTTTTGGAGCAACTCTCGAATCTGGCACTTTATTTCCTCATTTTCCAGGAGAGAGCATTGTTACACTAGCGCGTTAGACAAAGGTGTTCCAAGGATCAGCTCAATTTAATGCTTGACCTGACAATGCAAAGGCACCCTGGTAGGTGAGGTGAAGACGTCATGGTATTCTTCCATGAAATTTTTCAGTTGCTTCTATTGCATAGAGGAGCCTTATGTGGAGGCCATGGATATGGACATGACCTTCCATTCACTTTGAGATTGAATCATGAAGAAGACAAATTTCCCATTCTGGGAGATGGCCTTCCTGCACTGCTTAGCTGAGACCAAGGAAAGTGTGGTAGGTGGAGATACCTTTATTATTTTGTATAGTTGTTTATCCATGGTAACAATGAAACTACGAGATTTAGACTCATATACAACAAGACGTTTCCACATGTATGGTTGGACTAAAATAACATCATAAATTTCAGGTGGGGCAACATCACAGAATACCTCATCCTTGAAGAGATTGATGTCATAGGGCAGGTGACACTATTGGCTGACATGAAGATCTTGTCCTTGGTTGAGCCACCTGATGTTGTATGGTTGTGGATGTGGTGTTGTTGACAACTTTGATCGTTTGATGACCTCTGCTGAGATGAGTTTATTTTGGCTTCTGCTATCATTAATAAAATGTAGTAGATCACCCTTCACCCACATCTGCGAGTGAAAAAGGAACTCACCTTCCTCCGTCTCTTCTAGTTCATTTTGCTAGATCTTGGTGGTATCGACTGAGGAACTGGGTTTTTCATCAATGATCCACTTCCCCTTATATAGCTCTGAATCATAGTCGAAGTATGGATCTCACTCTAAGGCTTTCATAGTACAAATATAAACTTTAAATTGGAATATGCTTTAAAGTTTGATAACATAGTACAAATCAAACAAAATTTAAATTTTATAAGTTAGAAACTATAATTTGATAACTACCCAAATCTCCCATCACTACATAATCAGCTCCACTGTATACAGAATCAGCTCTACTTCACATAGTACAATGATGTTTATAAATAAAATGAAATAAAACATTTTTAATTCCAGCACAATATCGTAAAACATACTTTAACCTTTTGTTTTTGTTTAATAAAGTAGGATCCTTATATTAATAATTGCTTATGTCTATACAATTCCACCTATTATCCACTTATTCTTCCAGAAAAGGGAAACCAGAACATGTGATTTTCAACAAAATCTTATCATTTCACCATCATAAAAATTGAAATTATAAAATTATAAAATCATAAAAATTGAAAAAAAAATTTGTAAGTTAGAAAGATGTATTAAAGTCTTCTTATATCAAAAAATTACATTTGTCAGCATAAACAGTGAGACAGTGGTTGCATCACCTAGATGGGAAACCAATGGTGCCACTTGTCCAAACAGTTCACAATTGCAGAAAAAAGAAAAAAAATTGTCCTATGACATATTGTTTTTCTAAGACTAGAAACTAAGGTGCCTCACAGGGCTAGATCCAAGAGAAGTAATCCATCTAAAGAAATCAAAAAACCAAGAAAACATGTGAACTTCATTTTCATCTGGAGCTTGGGTCTGTCTTCGGTTCCCTCTTAGGATCATGCGCAATGTCTGGGGATGAATTCCATGTATCCGGAGTGGTGTGAAGGAGAGTGCAGATGAGAATCTCCAAGCGCTCCTTTTGATGCTCACGAAGTTCATCTCTGATCAACAGTTCCTTCATGTCACGCCTAACTTCGAAGACTAATTTGTGGATGTTTTCCAAAGAATTTTGTAGCTCAGTAAACCCATCGCACCGAGCGCATGAAGGTTGCGTCCGAGGAGAAAGTAGGAGCGGAAGAGGAGGTGAAGGTGGTGGTGGAACTGCGGAAGAAGTGTGGGGGGAGGCGGAAGAAGTGAGGGGGAAGTTAGGCTAGGGAGAGAAGATGGAGAAGGCATGCGGGAGGGAGGCTAGTGTATGGATGGCTCTTTTGGGATGAGATCAGGTGCGAAGTCGAGTGAATTACCCATGTTGTCAAACCACTCCACTATGCAGACCCACGGGGAGGACAGATGAGGGAGATCTAAGATGGAGTAATGAGTTGTAGGCGGAGGAAATTCTAGAGTGTTTGTCATCCTCACCACCATGAGCTATACCACGTAGCCCCTCTCTTGGATTTTCCCCTTTGCCTTGGCATCGAGAAGAAACAAGGGAGAGGAGATATGGAAATGAATTGAAGGTGAGTTGACATGAACCGAAGATGAAAAAAAACAGAGTTGAAGTTGTGAGGAGCTAGGACTGAGCTATGATAATGAGCTGAAGAACTAACAAGAACGAAATTATAAGCTGCCCATAAAACATAAATTATCCTTTCACCATCATAAAAATTCAAATTATAAGCTATTGATTATTTATTAATGAATTAACAATATATTTCACCATCATAAACAATATAAGAGAAATCAAAGATGAAACAATAAACAATATATTCCACCATCATAAACAATATAAGAGAAATCAAATATTAGACAATAAATTGATATTTTGAGTTCCAGAAAATACTTATCTCCTCTTTCTGTGGTGGAATAGATGTTCTCATATAATCTTTCATGTACAAGAAGAAAACACAAATATGCACATATATTAAGTCATTCTTCAAAAACCATTTAAATATTTCATCATTTGGATGTATTCATATTACATATAATCAAATTCTCTTTGAAATATTCCTTCGTCATAATCTAAACATAAGTGAGATCATGCACATACATAGCTTATTTGTAAATCTACTTGAATGTTTTATTTTGTGGTTAGTAACCAATTTAGCTAAGAGTTTGACGATACCCTGGCAAGAAGGTATTCACTTCGTTGTATGCAGAAAACACAAATGTCCATACTATGCCATTCTTGAACAAGAAGGCAAGGAATGCAATCGAAGAAAATTTAGAAACATCCCATTTTCTGATGTGGGATAGAGTATGTTCTCAAATAATCAAATTTTCAAGTTCAAAATTAGGTCTTCATCATGATCTAAACATAAATAATCTTGAATGTACCATTTAAGACAACGATAAGATTATATAGGGGTTCTATATATTTCAAAATAATTGATCAAAGCATTGAAAAGTTATATTTACACTAGTTTAGTAACCCTATGAAGAGGAAAGGCTAAACTAAAAATTTGAGAAAACAAAAATTTGAAAAAGAAGTAAAAAATATAAGCTTATTCAACATAAATAAGATTGAACACTTTTATATAAAATCCCAACATAAAAGCAAATTAAAACCCACTAATGTGCAATAAACATACATTTATGAATCATCATGAATAGACGCATCCTTCCCAAGTATGGATGCTTCCTCCTCAATCCCAATATCCCTCACTCTGTTCTCCACACTTTGTTCAAGCACACTCTCAGGTACTCTCTTTTCCACATTGCCCTATATAACACATTTCAAATTTGAAAATTTGAAAATTAAATTTAAATGATTTTAACACATTATTGTGGTTTTAAATTTTGAAACATGTAATGCCTATGATGTGCCAATCTATGATTCAATAAATTAAATGTTGTTTAAGACTCTTTTAAATTAATAATTTAAATGACAAATTCCAATTTTAATATATATCTAAAAAAAAAATCAACATGCAATGATACTTGTGAACTCCCACCCTCTTCAAACTCTCTCAATGAGAATTGAGACAAGCATGCCCAAGTAGTAGGAGATGGAATAGGCATCTGTGAACAACACAACTAAGAAATAAATCTAGGATTCAATGTGTTCACATTTATACAAAATTATAAATGTCATGTTGTTGATCTTATTCAAAAGATTGGAGATTGGAAAACTAAAGTGTTCATCTGTGGATATTAGAAAACACATACTTGATTCAATCCATCCAAATTTAAACTCGTGGAATGAAGTCCCCTATTTACTGGAGATTCATTTAACATATCTCCAAACTGCAATTAATGACAATAACAACTCAATTATTTCTATAGATACAATGATATGTATCTAGATCTAGAATTAGAAGTAAACTATCCTCAAATGTGTCAAAAATTTACTAACTAGAACACGTACCAATGTGTTTTTTGGTTCATCATTCTGAATGACCTCCTTCCAACCATTATGACAAAAAATTTCATACTCCTTAAGATCTTCTACTGACATGGTATCTAACTCCCCATCTATTTTATAAACAAAAATGGCATGAGAATTGGCTTCCGCTTGCTGACGGTTCAAACCAACATCAACACCAAAAAATTGATTTTAAATTTTCCTCGATTGCATTTCTAGCCTCTTTTCCAACCTCTAATGAAGCTCGCAACTCTGAATGTGAAGAAAATTCCTCTGTTGGGTGAGATACTAAAGGTCATGGAGGCATTTGCAATGTTGCATTTCGATATTCCCCGTTTCGATCATATGTTCATCTTCTACCAACCCCATAATAATCGGACGGTAGACTAGTATAATCAGGGTGCATTTCCATGAAAAACTCTACATAAAAGTGTCTAGCAAAATAATCATTCCACGGAAATTTCTCATATGCTGCCAAAAATATGTTATACAGATGTTCTGCTATGTTGGGGTGCTTAAAATATTGCACCTTCAACATCTTTCGCTTTGGCCCATCTTTGAAATTGAAAATAGAAATTGTGTTTTCTTTTGAAACTTTATTTTTTACTACGTCCCATTTATTAGGGCCCATCACCTCTGACTTTCGCCTCCTCATCAAATCGATAAAATTGTCAGTGGTTGGCCCCATCTTTTGATATGCATCCATAAAGTTTTGCAATGAATGCAAAACAATCTTCAAGCTTTTTTTACTCTCCCGAGGGAGATCCACTCTCCTCAAATCATTTTTCAACCTGCTTTTAACACCTGAACATTGTTCAAGCGTCATTTCTTTAGTAATCCCTTCCCAGGGAAGCTCATCACCAACATCTGAAGGATAGGTGGACATAGGTGTGTAATCTTTTTTTTCTTGATAACGTCGTCTCCTAAATCCACCTTCGCCCTCTTCACCAACATAAGAATCTTCGTGACACCCGATCTCTCTTTCATTTTCTTCCCTCGCATTAAACTCATTGTCTACACACACATTTGAAAGTAATTACAACATTTAACTTGACATAATTTAACATTAAAAAAAAAAATTTAAAAAAAAAAACATATATAAAACATATATATATATATATACACACACACACAAATACAAAATCAAAGAAAATTACCAAAAATATTTTCTTGTTCTGATGTATTCCCTACATTCTTAGGTGTAGGAGAATCAATGTGCAACCTATATAAGAAGGTTGCATCCATAGCACTTGTTTTAGCACATTCTCGAGTTGATCTATTCATAGACTTGTTTGATAATCTCCTCTGACGAGATTGTCGTTGGTCACTCGGAGTCTCAGTCGAAGAAGGGGTTCCTCTTCGTCCTTCTTGGGATAGCCTATAGCATTTGCGAGGAATGTTTTTAGACTCGTGTATCGACATCTTGCCTCAATATCTATCCTTTGAAAATTCATGAATATGAAAGTTCATAAGTTATAGAAACATTAAATGGAAATACCAAATTTATAACACAAGCATTTAAGCATTTATAACAACTTCAAAGCATCGCAGACATATATTGAAAAAAATAGAACAACTATATTTTTTACAATCGTTGAAAAAAAAAATCACTAACAAAACATTTACTTGAAACTAAAACAAGAAACAATATCACATGATACATGTTGTTACTATCCTCTTAGATATATTCTCAGAAAAAGCTTCGAGGGATCATTGATCAAACCCTCGGGGCAGATCTCATCATGACACATGGAACAAATTTACAAGGAGAACTTTTAGGGTAAAATATCAATACACTAACCAACAACATACATAGGTGGCACCAACAATAGAAGAGAACGACAACATACTCAAGGTGTCATTAGCAAGGAGATAAAGAGGATGACACCAGCAAAAAAATGAGGAGGGCGACACCAACAAGTAGAACCAGAATCCCCAAACAATAACCAAGAAGAGATCTCCAACAAGATGGAAAAGACCAAGAAGAGGGGTTGTAGCCACACAGTCAAATAATTAAATAAATCAAGAGAAGGGATCCAAAGTCAAAGAAACTAACTTTCTTTAGGAAAAAGCAAAGAACAAAACCAAAAACCCACACAACAATTAAGAGGGGCGTAACTCAAGAAAGGGTGGTTTCAACTCAAAGTCAACAATTAAATTCTTCCAAAGTCAAGGAGGCTAAGTTTATTTAGGTAAATCACAAAACCAAAAACACACACAACAATTAAAGGGGGTGTAAGTCAAGCAAGGGTGATTTCAAGACAAAGTCAACAATTAAGTTTTTCTTGAATGGAAAAATGTCCACATGATTCTCATGATATTTACTTATAATATTTTATCATCCCAACATACAAGGAAGATCAATAATGTGATCATGCTCTTCTTAACTACTCCTAGGTCTCATGGAACATCCCAGGAGAGAAAAAAAATCACACATTATCTCAACTTGGTACTTAACCAAAAACAAAATAAACCAAAAAACCAAAGGAATATAAATAATGTGATCATGCTCTTCTTTGGATGTTATTTAGTTTATATACATATGTTGTTCTTCAATAATGGGACAAGATCGAATTCAAGCCCGTCCATGTACATGGACAGGTCCAAATCCAGCCCTGTCATCCCATCCGATAAACATATTCTACCTCTACTTGTTTGTGTCTGATATGGTCTAGGTGTTTTTGTGTCTTTGTTTTTACTCTATTGTGTCTGCATCCTATTGTGTTCATAAATTGTTAATTTATAGGAGGTTCAGGCTTGTCCTTGTACATGGACATGACCATATTCGGCCTTGTCCATGTACAAGGACATGCCCGAATTCGAGCATGTACATGTACATGGACAGGGCCAAAAATTTCCCTATCCATGTCTAGGGACAAGCTCAAATACAAGCATGTCCCTGTACATGGACAAGGTCGAATTCAGCCCTATCATCCCATCCAATAAACATATGATACCTCCACTTCTCTATATTATATGTTCTAGGTGTTGTTGTGTTTTTTTTTAACTCTATTGTGTCTACATCTTATTGTGTTCATAAATTATTAATTTATAGGAGGTTCAGACATGTCCTTGTACATGGACAAGTCCATATTTGGCCCTGTCCATGTACAAGGATAGGCCCGAATTTACAAGTTATGGGGGTTAAATAAGGACGTCGAACCACCTATCAGCATGTTGTACCTCTCTTTTCTCAACAACTCATGGGTTTGTGAGGGTCGTCCCTCTCTTATCAGCAGACTGTGGGTTTGGCACTGGTAACTTTCTTTTCTCAGCCACAAATTCATCATTTCAACTCCAAATTTAAAAGACAAAGAGGTTGGGTTCAACATGTAGACTAGAAGGAACTTTGGATGCCAAGGACAATGCCTAAATCATCATATTCTAAAAGAGAAGGGACAGTGATATGAATTGTCACATTGCAAATCTATTGGTTGGATTAATAAAAGCTGGTATTTCAGACTACGAAGTTGCTGGGAGGATCTTTTTCATGTTATACATTGAAAATAACACACATATAACCTCAATCTTGGGTGCCATAACAACCATATAATGATATATAAATATTGTCTGCAAAATATTTGATATTATTAATGAATGAAATAACTCATAATTGTGTATCAGTTTAGATATCATTGTTTGTACACAGGCCTCACAAGTGTGTTTATAGGTTGTCTAAAAAGGGACCATTCCAACACATTTCTTGCTGCATATTCTTGGACACCTATAGCAAGGGTATTACAGGTCAACAATAAAGTATAGTTTGGTTTTTGTTTGCAAAGTTTTACTTCCATCGTAACAATTTAACAAGTCTATCATCAATTCCAATGAATGTATTTGTTGTTGTTATATCAGTTGGCATGAGTTAGCAATTTTTTCTACTATACATATTGTTGTCTCTTGATATTAAATGCAATAAAATATTTTTGTGCCAAATTCATGTGGACAAGTATTAAATAGTGAATTATTTGTTCACTAAATGATTCTGGCCTGTCCCTGTACATGGACAAGGCCGAATATGGCCTTGTCCATGTACAGGGATAGGCCCGAATTCAGGCATGTGTTTGTACATGGACAAGGTCGGGCCCTGTCAAGGACGTTATGGCATATAGAATATGGTCAAGTGTACTTATATCATTAAGCCACTCCATCAGTAATTATGTAAACATGTCTAGTACAACCTTTCAATGGGATTATCTATGCTTACTATTATATATGTTGAGGCCAAGGTGAATAACAATCTTGAAATGGTTAGGTGGTCGTGTCAATTTGATCTCCAAGTAAAGATCTAGAAGTTGATTAAGTAGCATCCTAGCTAGTTATAAATCCACTAGGTCAAGATATAAAGCCTACAGCAGCACTAGTAGCAGATACAGTTCCTAGGAATTATGTATATATATTAGACTGATTCCACTATGAACATGATGAGTACTATTAGTTATAGCTAGTATTGACGCAATAGAATCACATTCTTCTTTAGATAAAGGTAATCACATAACTAACACCATATGCTTACTTACAGTTGTTGGAACCATCACATGATGGGTAACTATGAAGTAAGTTATACTTTAAGCTCAATATCTACATGTTACTACTTATACCATATGTAATAAAACAGAATAAGAAATACTCGTAATGTAATTAACACAAAGCTAGTGTTCATTAAGCTATTAGTAATACAAGATCACTACTACTATTCTGATCACCTATCCATCACATAGAGCTAGTGTATTAGTACTACATATGATAGTGATTATCTTATTACACACATTGTACAGGTTGAGCTCCATTGATTGTCGTTATTTGGATATGGATTAGTACAACACTAACTATGAGTACATCTTACTGATATGAGTCTAATGTATCTGATTATGAACTACTAATTACACTGGTTTGAATATCTCATTGTGTAGTAGCCAATAATATTGCTTCCCATTAATTCCATAACATTCCATACTATGAATCGCATCCTGGTACTAGAACAATGATCACTATAAGGAAGTAAGTCCATTGAATAGGGATACTACTAACCTCTGCCCTATTTGTCCAGTTACATAGGGAATAGAAGCAAATGACATGAATGTTAACTACAAAGGGAAGTATATAATAAGATTTAAATGAAATAGCTTAACCTATAATACAAGGGGAATAGAGCCATTCCATTACTATGATATTAGTAATACAGGAACAACTTAGCTTAAGGTTCAACTAGGTGATATCATGTTCCCTATTTACCATAATCAATACGTGTTGTGATATTAATCTTATCTTGTATTAACTACATGGGATATCATAGGTACACTGATTAGCAATAGACATACTTACCATAATCAAATACATGTTATCGTGAAATAGAGTATTACTAGAAAGAAATGGCTCTAAGTATCAACACATGTATTACACTTGTATGTGATTCCAATGCTTGTGTCATAAGCTATTGCCCTTATTTTCACCTATCACCATTATCGAGTAGTGTGTATATTCCCCTTATTTCCCTAATCAACGTGATGGAATAGTGATAAGTAGTAAGTGTTCATTACAGATAGCTTAGGTATTACTTCAATATCAACTTGGTTATCGTATATAGTAAGCATTACTTAGTGTTATATATGGTTTATATGTAAGTTCAAGCTCAAACCTATGATACTAGCTCTATGGGTATAATCAATGTGGATCCATATATTATGCATATTACTTAGCTGTATCAATACAGTTAAATGTGTTATCTCAAAAATAGAGGCTCTATCTAAGTTATTCACATACATCACATGTGTTCACTTTCAATACTATGATTCCAGTCAAAGTTGATCGACGCTAATATAGAACTAATACGTATGTAACTATAATGTAATCCCAATAATCGTTCCCTATTTTATAGATATAGTTATACCCTTATTACACATAAAGCAATGGGAAACAAAGCTCATACCAATCATTACTAAGGATAGAATCAAACGACATACTAACTAGGATATCATAACCACTCTATTGTGAATAGCTTGATTATGGTTGAAATGTAATTGTTTACAAGCTAATAGGATAAGATGAAAGAGTAATGGTATTTAGACTGATAAGCTAACTATCACCTTTGTTATGATTAAAGGTAAGAAAGAGCCATATTCAAGTATGATGCAGAGTGATATTGGTCTATCACATATATTGTTGGATCATCACTATTTACCTAATAAGTAACATTGATTACATTTGATGCATCTCTATGCTCTATTGGTCTAATGATTTGATTACACTAATACGGGAGCTTAGGCTTAGTGTAAAGATTGGTTCAATATTGTAATCATATTGATATGCTATGTTCTCACTATTACAAATATTCAGGCTTGTAACTCCATTGATATCATATAAGGATTCACACTTTTCTTAGTTATAACTATCCCTAATAAAGAAGATATCAGTATTACAGGCCCTTATGACTCAACATGCTAAGGATATACNTATGTTCTCACTATTACAAATATTCAGGCTTGTAACTCCATTGATATCATATAAGGATTCACATTTTTCTTAGTTATAACTATCCCTAATAAAGAAGAGATCAGTATTACAGGCCCTTATGACTCAACATGATAAGGATATGCAACCTTTATGTATGGTTAATGTGACTAGTATTGACCTATGTTTAGAGTTAAAATAGTAACCCTTTAAGGAATACTAGTATTATGCATAGTTAATACTATTCAATGGTAATAGTTATGGAAACAAGATTCACCATTGTCACAACAAAGCTCATATCTCGTATCCTTGTTGATCTCTTTGATTTGCCTCATATATGCATTGTTCATTTCCTTATATTCCCATATCTATGATATGCTCGTACAGTAAAGCTTCACACAATATGGAGAAAATAAGGCAGAGAGAATACCATGCAATATGTAACTAGTATCAGTGCCATATTAGTGTAAATACAAAGGGTAATAGATCATCATAGCTAATGTATAGAGGTTAAGCAAATTGTTGCATAACTAGTAGTAACCCATATAAGCTAGTTGATGTTCGTAATGGGTTACTCGTAGTAATATGATGCAAGCTATTGAAAAAAAGGTATATCACTATCTATACAGCTTTGAACACCATGTATAAGCTATTCTTGTAATAGTGGATCATAAGTAACTACATATTCAATAGGAAACGTAGATTACACTAAGTAGTGTAAGTATTGATGATGAATCCTAGCATGTTTTATTATGTAAACATTGTAACTAATGGTATTGATTACATCTTCATAACTAACTGTACTTAGTGTAATGATTCCACTTATTGTGTAAATTACATGGATGTCTATTATGTGTAAGCTCATTGTTACTAGTGTTCTATGTTGTATCTATACAGTAAGTGTGTTTTCACTTTACTTCTTAGAGATAGTATGCTCATTTATCATAGCTATTGTATGATAGTAAGAGTTAAAGAAATGGTGTTAATATTGATAAGAGTAACATTCAAGCTCATTCTACATTGATTACTTAGGTTAATATTGATATCATAGTAGTAAGGACATAGTTATGGAGCTATATGAAAGCTCATAGTATAACAAGTACGAGTAATGGAAGTTGAAACCCATGCTATCATATTAGATGTTCTAAGCTTCTATAAGGTACAAGTGTCATTAGTGGTCATGGGGTAACTATATCTCCATAATAGAGCTCTTTGTTAGTTAGATAAAGGGTCTTTTTATTATGAATACTCAGTATTGTTCATTAGTTAAGTTGATAGTCATATCATATCTATAGGGTAAATCTCATACCTTATGTTCATATTGGTATAGTAGTAACCTTCTACTCAGATCACACTATGTTAACATGCTAGATATTCTACATGCCCTTCTTGATTAGTAGCGGTACTACCATAATTGATAGCTATGATTACTTGGATAACGAGTACTATAAGCTTTGATACCCTATTAGTATGTAACCTATTTAAGGTCATACTAGTAAGATCATTGAGTTAGTATGATTCCCATGGAGTTGGAGTAATCAAAGTTATGTAAAGCTTAGGCATATAACCTAATCAAGCTTACAGGTTATGTTCCAATAAGGAGCTTAGATTAAGCTGAACAATAGTTATGGAGTTAATTGCATGTATTAATTTATTATTGTAATAACATGTGCTATGACTCTTACTTAACCATCATGATTACTAGAGATTAGAGATATCACTTTACAACATTGATCAGTACTTATACCATGTGTTTTATTCCCATTACAAAGGTTACCCTCCTACATAGCTTAGTTACAGTATTCTAGTAATTTGAGTGAATACGTGTTGTAACTATTGATCAAACATAGCAGTATCTATAATAAGCATGAAGCTCAGTAAAAGTATAAGCTATATCTATAGGATACTTTGAATCTTATTACCTCATAGTAAACATGTATGCCTTATAAGTTATAAGAATTGTATAACCAGATCAGGTCCCATTGTTATTGCTTACATTGCAGTATAAGTTGAGTTGTACAACCCTTGTAACATGTGTAATCAATGTATATGGATCTTACAAAACGATGTAATGTAAACATCAGTGTAATCACTTGTATAAAGTATAGCACATATAAAGTATGGTAATGATAGTGTATATCTCTCTCCATAATCGACACTATTACACCCTTGTAAGGATAACTAGATACTTGTGTTTATACATGTGTCTAATCCCATAAGTATTGGAGACTATGTAATGATTAATAAATAAAATTGAGATTCAATTCTAGTTCCTCAATCCTTTTGCTTATGCTTTCCAACAATGTAGAAAACAAAGCTAATGAAAAAAAGGTAGAAAACAATGTTGCAATTGTAAATGTAAACTCCTCAATATAAGCTTAAAAGCAAAAGTTATGAGATTTCAAACTAAAAAAAAAATGCATATATAAATGTAAACTCCTCAATATAAGCTTAAAAGCAAAAGTTATGAGATTTCAAACTATAAAAAATACATATATTGAAAAGGGAGGGTGCAAATATTCATGTTTAAATAAGTGTTGCATGGCAGCATAGTCCCTGCCAGGCTGGACGCAGAGTAAACACGTGGGTAGCAAGTTGCAGTACACGTGGTATCCCTGAATTAGTTTTATTTGAAATTTATCAAAAATTATTAATGTTTGGTACATAACCAATGCAACCCAGCAATTACGAAGTGGCATGTAGGCAAAGTCGCGGGTTCATTTTATTTAACAGTTATGTCATATACAATTTGCAGTGAAAAATTCTGTCATATACATGAGACTGAGTAATTTATACAATATTATAACATTGTAAGAATATTTTGATGTCAAGGGTGTTCGGTGATATACTTTTTGCACCAAACAGTTCTGTGATATAAATTTAACAATTATGTCATATACATGAGACAGTAATTTATAGAATATTATAACATTGTATGAACTGAGCTGCCCTGAGGGGAAACCAATCAGCTAGCCAAACCACTTCATAACTGAAGTGTAGATTGTTACTAACGCAAAAAGAGTTCAAAAATGTGGCCATTAAGGGTGTCCATTACAACTATGGAAAGTGTAGACAACATAACTATAGTAACCATGGACAAATGCATGAAAGGTCGACATGCAGATAACAAAATAACAAAGGAAAACAATAGACAGATGACCGGTATGGGTTGTAGTGCCACGAAGGGGCCATGCAGAAGGCAGCAAATGTCGTGTCGCCGGGAGGAGGCGGCTCCTCATCGACTGGTGTCTTGTTTAGTTGCATGGTGTCATCTGTTTGTGATGGCACGTGCTCTTTCTTCTGTTCTAGTGCCAACACTGGTGCGGAGGTTGTTGATGGTTGGGTTGTTGTTTCTTGGCCTGCCTCTGGTGGGAGGTGATGAGCATCCTATAACGTGAAGAGAAATTGTAGAAGTTGAGAGGCTTTGTTGTCCAAGGCCTCTAGGCGGAACCGGAGGTCATCCATGTTCTGACGCAGGTCGAACACCAGGCTCTGCACCAGGGCAAGGGACGCAGCAAGGGGTGGGAGAGAAGCGATAATTTGAGTGGATTGTGCCAGAGACGAGGAGGAGGTGGCTAAAGAGGAGGAGAATAGAAATGAGGGAGTAGGCGAGGGACGGATGACCAGGCGGGGCCAGTTTGGCTGGCAGGCCGACCCGCGTTTCGACTTCCCTCGTATCTGGGGCATATTCGGGACAGCGGGAAAGTGAAAATGTGCGAACAACAGAGTAGGAGAGGAAAAAAGTAGAGCAGGGAAAGGTTGGGTAGGAGGCGGAGCTCTGAGAAGAAAAACCAAGAAAGAATGAGCCATCTGGAGCCGGTGGAGCAATTGAAATAGGCCAGGGAGCTGGTGAGTTTGCATAAATGGCTGCACGCATAGAGTAAAGGCCCAGCGAGTTCCGTTGAAAAGATGTGAAGGTAGAGCATGGCACACTCAAAGTAATGGTGCCCAGCCTCAAGCAAGTTGAATTTAAAGTCAGGAGACACGTGGGCAGGGAGTTGAAGTACATGGGTACATGGGCAAAAAGCGGAAAAAATAGTTTTGCGATATACAAAGTGACAACCGGATTTGCGGACTATTAGAATTTTAAGGGCTTCGTATACACAATAGTATTCTTAACATATGTTTTACATACGGTCGTGGACAAAAAACACAAAAAAAATAGTAGTAATGTCTGTTACCTAGGTTCCTAGAGAAGTGTTTGGTGCAGAATTGACACGGGTTTTCGGGTTGTCGGGTTGCTGGACTAAAAATTGGGCTTTTGTTGTTCCGTGGTCTACAAATAGCATGGACACTTCCATGATATACAAATTGACAAGCGGTCCTGCGGATTATTTGAATTCTTGGATCGCGGGTTCTAGGGCTGCGGTGCTGAAAATCGGGCTTCTGTTGTTACCCGAATAAGTTTTCCTTTTTACGTATGTTGGTGGACAAAAAAAGAAAAAACAACAGTACTGAAATCTGTTACATAGGGTGGTGAACATAAGTATGAAAACAATGGCGTTCCCGAATTAGTTTTCTTAAAAAGAGTGGGTTCTTGACTTAGCTAGTTTTTGGATCGTGGGTTGTCGTGTTGGGGACCTGTTGCTCTGTGGTCTACAAATAGCACCTAGACTTCCATGATATACAAATTGACAAGCAGTTTTGTGGACTAGTTGAATTTTTGGATCGTGGGTTCTCAGGCTGGCGGGCTAAAAATCGGGCTTCTGTTGTTCCGTGGCCTAAAAAAATAAAATATGTGATTTGATGAAGTAGATATATAGAGCATGCACGAAAGATTCATTCCGGGTTGTCGGGGTTGGGGATGAAAATTGTGCTTGTGTTGTTATGTTTCCTACAACTAGCATCGAGAGTTTCACGATATACAAATTGAGAAGTTGTTTTGCAGACTATTTGAAATTTATGGATCACGAGTTGTCGGACTGGTGGGCTGCAAATTAGGCATCTGTTGTTCTGTGGTCTACAAATAGCACCTAGAGTTCCGCGATATACATATTGACAGTCGGACTTGCGGATTACTTGAATTTGAAGTCGCTCGTGTCGAATAAGCAAATTGAAATAATAAACTGAATAACTTATTTTTGTATCGATAAAATAATTTATAATTAAATAAAGCAAGTTTATCATTCCCGAAATCAGTTTTCCTTTTTACATACGCTGGTGGACAAAAAAAGAAAAAAAAAATAGTACCGACGTCTGTTACATAGGCTGGTGGACAAAAAAAGAAAAAAAAATAGTACCGACGTCTGTTACATAGGTTGGTGAACATAAGCATGAAAAAAATGGTGTTGAGGAATTAGGCGAGTTATCGAGTTGTCGACCTTAAATGCGGGCTTTTGTTGTTCCTTGTGCTACAAATAGCAGGTAGAGTTCCGCGATATACATATTGACAATCGGACTTGTGGAGTGTTTGAATTTGGAGAGGCTCGTGTCGAATAAGCAAATTGAAATAATAAACTCAATAACTTATTTTAATATCAATAAAATCGTTTATAATTAATTAAAACAAGTTTATCATTTCCGAATTAGTTTTGCTTTTTACATATGCTGGTGGACAAAGAAAGGAAAAAAACATAGTACTGATGTTTGTTACATAGGCTGGTTAACATAAGCATGAAAAAAAAAACGTTCTCGAATTAGTTTCTTTAAAAGAGCGGGTTCTTGAGTTGATCAGTTTTTGGATTGCGGGTCTGTGTCCTGCAAATAACACCGACAGTTCCGCGATATACAAATTGACAATTGGAGTTGTAGACTATTTGAATTTCAAGGGGCTTGTGTTCAAAAAATTTAGCATTCGTGAATTAGTTTTCTTTACATAGGCATACATGGCAGTCGACAAAAGGACCAAATAGATAGCATTCGCGAATTAGTTTTCTTTAAAACAGACACTCATCGACACAAGAAACTGAAATTTATGAAATTATAGGTTCGTGGAGACCATAAACTATACACAGAAAATATGTGACTCTGTGTACATACTCTCTATGAAATTTTTCAAACACATAAAAGCAGGAAAAAAACTAGCATTCCCGAATTAGAGCATGGAGGGAACCCTGAATCGAAAATTGTCCAGTTTTTGGATCTCGGGTTCTCGGGCTGGGGACCTGAAAATGGATCTTATGTTGTTCCATGTCATGCTGCCAACGTCTATAACAAAGGGTGGTGGAAAAAAGGACCAAAAATAGCATTCCCAAACTAGTTTTCTTTAAAACAGGGGCTAGTGGATACAAGAAATTGAAATGTATCAAATTATAGGTTCCTTGAGAGCATAAATTACACATGCCAAATATGCAATTTTTTAAATGCCACCCATAGTTCGGCAATATACAAATTGAGAAGAGGATTTGTGAACTATTTAAATTTTAAGGGCTTTGTGTCAAAAGTATGAAGCACAGGTGGTAAAGATCCAACAAATGACATATTCTCTAGACGTTTGAGTACAAAAAAAGTAGCGAACACAATTTCATGACATTTATATAAAAAATAATGAAACCTGTTAGATATTTCTGGAAATTT
>SNQJ01S0050047.1:50620-67054 GCA_010110895.2 Picea sitchensis | reverse complement strand
TAGATCCAAAGGGATCTTAGATCTAGTGCACTCAGAGGAAGCCCAAGAGTTGGAGGAAGCAGTGGTGATGTCTCCTATAGTATATGGAAAATGGGACAGTAGAAATTAAGATTCCAAGTTTGCATATCAGGGTTGATATTTTTTTATTGTTGCATCTTAAATACATATTGTAACTAGGAAAACAGTCTTTAGAGTTCTATTACTGCTAAGTATTTTTTTTTCCATCAAATGTTTAGTAAAACTTGAATATTGTTAGTACTATGATCATTGTGTAAATTATCATTGTTTAGTACTAGTGATGCACTTATTTACAAGATGAAATTGATCTCCTCTAGGAGATGTTCTTGGTTGTTAACTTTGTCCCAGGCATATTATCTTGTTAAATTCCATGGAGGTTACCATGGAGATATCCTTGTTTTATTTTGGATAGGTCACCATGGAAGAATGATTGGTAACAGTACTGGAAAATTGTTTTTGTTGTTCCTACTCTTGTTCTTTACAGGTTACCATGGAGGAATATTTGATCACAACACTAGAAAAGTGTTTTTTCTTATTCTTTTTCTTGTTCCAGGAAGGTCATTAGTGATAGCTATAAGAAGGATCTATAGTGTCGGTTGAAGGAGCAAAAACTTAGATAGTCTCTAGATGAGACATGGAGTAGACTATCCATACATAGATTTGTGTACATGACCGTACACGTCCATGTACCGAAGAAGAAGAGGATGAAGTTAGAATCTTCTGGAAAGAAGGGTACTTTTACGAGATACAGAGTATCCTTTATGGAAATTTATTGTGTGTAGAAGGATCTAAAAGATGATTGTATAGAACCCTCTAGTTCAGATGATCACTCCTCAGACCATCATGAAGAGTCAGTGGAGCTAGAAGGGCCAGTGGATCTACCTAGATATATTGCAGTGACTATGAGGAGGTCAGCATGGTTGCGTGACACTTGGAAGGATGCATTAACACATCCCTGTGATGATTTTAGGGAGAAAAAATGACCTAAGATATTCTCAATTTATATGGTATTGATGATCCACATCATGAGAATGAACATATAGCTTCACAAGTGGTGAGGCAAGTGGCCCCACCAAGTACCATCTCAAAAGGAGCTAGAGTTCATACAAAGTCAACCCTCAAGTTCTAGTAGGGAGGAGAATCCTTCCCTAGTACAATTCATAGGAGATCAGACTTCAGAAAAGGTCAACAAATATAGAGGGAGAAGATGGATCTAAGATTGTATAGACTCATAGGGTGTGATGTTCCAGATGGAGCATGTAGAATCAAAATGAGTCTGATCTCAGAGAGAGTCATTCGACTCAGAGGAAGAGTCAATCATCCAAGGGCATTTCCCCCTTAGATTCAGGTGGGAGAGAGATATCTTCCAAGACTGGCAGAAAGGTGCCATGAGTTGAGGAGGATAGATCGAAGATTTATAGGCTTCTAGGAGAAGTGATATATCTTAGGAGGATTCCCTTGTTTTAGTAGAATTTACTACAGTGATAGAGAATACAGCCAACGAGAAGGACTGAGATATGCATTGTTCCTTAGTCATAGACAATCATTGATTCAGAACCTTGCAATTATGAGGAAGTTGCAAAGAAACAAGTGCAGAAGGATTCTGTGATGGAAGAGTACCAATCCATCATGAATTTAATGATGTGTGGGAAGTGGTTCTGAGAACATAAGGGAATTCAGTCATGACTTCCAACTGGATTTACAAGATCAAACACGTTGTAGATGGAAACATAGAGAAGTACAAAGCACAATTTGTGGCTAGAGGATTCTCTAAGAAAGAGGGAGAATATTATGATGAGATATTTTCTCCAATAGAAAGGTACACTTCCATTAGAACTATTATTTCTATTCCATCTGTTAGGGGATGGAAATTACACTAGATGGAGGTCAAGACTACCTTTTGTAATGGTGTAATTGAAGAAGAAGTGTACACAGAGTATCCATAAGGTTTTTTTATCCATGGGAAGGATTCCCATGTTTGCAAATTGAACATAGCCTTATACAGGCTTAAGAATGCACCTAGGGCATAGTATGCCAGAATAGAAAGTTCTCTGATGAGCTTGGGGTTTACCAAGAGTGACGCAGATCCCAACCTTTACTACAAGGATGAATATGTTTTCCCATTGATCTTGGTACTATATGTGGATGACCTGTTTCTTACAGGGGATTAGAAGCTCATAGATGGGTGTAAGAGGGAGATCACTTCAGATTTTGAAATGAAGGATCTAGGTTTGATGCATTATTTCTTGGGATTAGAGGTGTGGCAGAGGCCAGATAAGATTTTCCTTAGCCACATAAAATGTGCAGTTGATATCATACAGATATTCAGGATTATGGATTGCAAGTCCATGGACACAACTATGGTTATGAATCTGAATCTCTTGAGTGATTCATATTCATATTTGGTTCATCCCATGATGTACAAACAATTGATCAGATATTTTATGTACTTGGTTAACACCAAGAAAGATATATGCTTTGTAGTGAACATATTGAGTCAGTACACAATTGAGCCTAGATGTGTACATTGGATAACAAAAAAACATGTGTTGAGGTACCTACATGGTACGGTTGGATATGGACTCAGATATGTCTTGGGAGGTGAAGTAAATTTTCAAGGTTATATAGACTCTGACTGGGCGGGGAGTGGAGTGGACTGGAAAATCACATCGGGATGTTGCTTCAGTTTGGGATCATTTATGATCTCATAGGTGAGCAGAAAATAGACATCATTAGCACGCAGAACAATAGAGGCAGAGTATATAACAACTAGTGTTGCAAGTCATGAAGCAGTGTGGATTTAGAAGTTACTTGCAGGGTTATTCCATGATCTAGAGTTGCAGACAACTTTGATATATTGTGATAATCAAAGTTTTGTGAAGCTTTCAGAGAATCCAGTCTTTCAGGACAAGTCAAATAATATGAATATCAAATACCATTACATCTGATACATGGTGCATAAAGTAGCATTGGAGCTCCTATAAAATCCACAGATGAGCATATAGAGGACATTCTCACCATTCCTCTGTCTAGAGTGAAGTATGAGAACTTCATATACAAGCTTGGCGTGATGCAGACTGTCGACCCTCATTGAGAGGAAGATGTGATTTTTATCCTCCAGCGGGCTCTCCCTTTGGACAAGGGTTTCCCAGATTAGTCATGTGAAGTGACTGAGGGAGTAATGTGTAGCCTGGTACAATTCTTGCCTCCACCATGTGAAGTGTCTAGGTGTTATTGGGAATTGTAGCATGGTCTTTCCTATGCCATGTGAAATGGATAGGTGTGATTGGGAACATGGAGTAGCCTTTAGGCTATGGTAGTAGTCTTTCCCATACCATGTGAAGTAGATGGGTGTGACTGGGACCACTAGGAGAGGAGAAACATCATACCATATTCCTAATACTATGGTGGTAGTCTTGCACTACTAGATTCTCATAGCATAGTCGTGAAACTATGGTGGTAGTATTGGACTACTATATGCTCATAGCGTAGTTGTGAGACTATGGTGGTAGTATTGGGACTACTATATGCTCATAGTGTAGTCGTGAGACTATGGTAGTAGTCTTGGACTACTATATGCCCATAGTGTAGCCGTGAGACTATGGTGGTAGTCTTCGACTACTAGATGTTCATAGTGTAGTCGTGAGACTATGGTGGTAGTATTGGACTACTAGATGCTCATAGCATAGTCCCAAGACTATGGTGGTAGCCTTGGGACTACTAGAAGCTCATAAGCATAGTCTTAAGACTATGGTGGTAGTCTTACCCATGCCATGTGAAATGGATGGGTGTGATTGGGACTACTAGAAGAAAACATCTTGGAAGAATACCTCCCTAGCTAAGAGGGAGTGTTGATGTTTTGGTAGAAATGGGAGGTATTCCCTCCTTGACAACCTCTCTTGGAGAAGAAGAATATTCCATAATTCAAAGGAAGACCATTAAATAGTTGAAGAATACCCTAGAACAAAAGTCGGCCCACAATAAAATAATAAAATGGAAATATAATTTCCAGGAAATGAAGTCAGTCCACAGAAATAATAAAGTAAATTTGAAGACTCGGAATAAAAAGTCAGCCCCAGAAAGGAATATGGATTAACATCAGTATAGGACTGGATCATTTCATTTGTATAGTCAGACAATTCTCCTTTTGCAGTGCACACTAGGCAGCTAACATCTACAAGTTTGGCAGTTTAATTATTTATGGTTGTATGGTTCTCTTGGAGAGTGTGCCCCACTTCGGGAAGGATATTATTGGTGGTTCTTGGTGGTTTCTCTTGTGTGCTTCCTCTAGAATACTTGCGCTAAGTTTCATTGGTGCTACTCAGTTGTCTACCCTTGTTAGGGTTTAACAAGAAGAAGAGATAAGCACTTGTTATCAGGGTTTCTTCATAGTTGGTTTTTCTCTTGTGAAGACAACTTGTTCATGGTTGTATTGAATTATCAGAAAGATTATCTCTAAGAAAATTTAGCTAGGTTTTTCCTCGAGTTTGGGGTTTTCCAAGGATAAATATTTGTGTCTTCTTGTGCTCGTCTATCTGCTTCTAGATTCTATTTATTTTTGGTATATGGATGTTTAATGTTAAGAGAAGAGCAACATACTCTCGTTAATCTATTGCTAATGAAAATTTAAGTAAATCTAACACATACATGGAGAGGATGATAGAGGGCGTTTGATGGTGAAGGAGGGTAACTCCACCTCTCTTCTAGTAATTTTTATTTTAATTATTTTTTAAAATTACATATTAGTTATTTGACATTTTGTTGATGCTATATGTATATATACATATCAAATTAGCATTCAAACATTTATTTAACATTGACTAGATATGGGACATTAGCCTATGCATCAATTATGTCACTCTAAAGAGATTTATAGATATGTGGTAGAGTCTGAATTATACATCGATATCTCATCCCCTACTTGATGTTAAAAATATACATTTGGAGTTTGTCACATGGTCGGGACCAAGTAGTAGATTCTAAATTAGTTCACATTGCACGTGTTGAATATTTGTTCCTTTCATGTCAATTATTCAATAGTTAAACTATGTTTTTTGTCATGTGTTCCACAAATAAATTAAGAGGTAAATGTTGGATACATGTCATCTATATGTCATTTTAGCATCAGGTAAGTGATGAATATGTCAAAAAAAAGGGTCACAATTTCTTACTCATTGGATTAGTGACGTGTAAGATGTTGAATATTCTATGACACTTAGCCAATGTATATTCAAATCATGAGTGACACGAAATCAACATTTGTAATGTTGAAATCACATTGAATTATGTTGAAAAATGGGTTCAAATATAGTAGTGACGACATTACACAAAGAGATTGACCTATTCTTCTAATGTATGGGGAGCAACTTTCTTAGGTATCAATGCCAAAAAGGTAGAGTTTAATGCTCCTAAAACCCAACTTGAAACTCTAGATTCTTCCACCACTCCTAGAATATCCTCCTCTATGAGATCATAGAATCACAGTAGAACTTGATAGGAAGTCCTTCTAGACCCAAGTTCTTATGTTTTTAGAAGGAAGAAAGGACATCCTTTAATTCCTCTTTAGAAATTGCCTCCACTAAACTATCATTTTTCTCTTCGTGAACAAAACTTGGAAACAAAGTGGAGAATTTTATCATTGTTTCTACGTTAATTGATCTTAGGGGTCCTTGAATAGATTCTTGCAAGAGAAAGGTGTCTAAGCTTGAATATCCCATTTAGTATTGTTACCCTTCCCATGTTTGCAAAATTATAAAAAAAACTTGGTATTTTTGTCTCCTTGGGCTACCCAAGTGGCTCAACCCTTTTTGATGATATTTGGCCTCTTCCCAAGTTAATAATGCCATTTTTTTACATCTTCCAATCTCTTTAGAGTAATAGCTTGTCTTTGAAAAAGGTACCGATGGCATTTGCTTCATGAATCCTTGTAAAGTGATTTTCCATTGATATAAGTTCTTGTTGTGAATTCTTATAATTGGTTTTTAATACCCTTTAATCATACTTAGAGTCTCATTGGATTGAATCATTATTGTCCCATGACCTTACCCTATCTACCTTTTTCAAATGCATTTCCTACTAATAGGTATGTTTCCAATCTTTTAGCGACACTCTCATCCCATAGCCTATTATTCCTCTACATGGGAGATAATTTCTAAGTGTTTGGAATCACTAAGATTACCCTCTTCTAGTTTTCCATCCATTCTCATTCAGCGGATAGCTACCTCTCTTGTGTGTTTTAGTTTAGTTGACTAAAACCCACATTGGCTCATTGAGCTTATGCTCTGTGTGTTATGTTCCTTGTTGGGATTTTAATTGAAAACATTACCTCTGAATTTCATAAGATTTAAGGGAGGGACTTTGTTGGATTCTGTTGTGTTTCTGCTTATTCCCACTAGAACAAGATTTTAATTGAAAACATTACCTCTAAATTTCAGAAGATGGAAGGGGGGACTTTGTTGGATTCTGCTATGTTTCAACTCACTCCCACTAGAACAAGGTAATCCCGCATTATGAGAACTTCCATTATATTTATCATATGGAATCATAACTCCATTGTAGTGGTAGAAAGGTTTAGAAGACATCATCATTGTCATGGGTTTGTATGCCATTCATAGTGGTTTTATCTCTACTGGGAGATTTTGTCAGGTGTGATCTTGTTATATGGAGCGAAAGAATGAGCCTGATGTTGGCATGAGGGCTGGTGAAGCTATTTGTATGCCATCTTAGGGCACCTGAGGAACAGTTTGATAAGGGTGGGTATTCAATTATACTAGAGGTGCCATATGATTTTTTAGTTAGTAGATTGAATCTTTTCCCATATGATTCTTGAGTCCATTTCCGAGGTTTTGTGATCCCTTTTTAGTATATTTTGGAGAGGAGAAAAGGTTAGTTGTTCTCAATTTATATTTTTTCAATTTTCGTGAATATTTTATAGTTGCAATGGACTATTTAGCATACTTTCCATATAACCATTTAGCATACAAATTTAACTGAATTGAAGAGGAATTTGGAGTAGTTTACAATATAATATGTTAGTATTAATTTCCTATCAATTTTCCATATAACCATTTAGCATACAAATTTAACTGAATTGAAGAGGAATTTGGAGTAGTTTACAATATAATATGTTAGTATTAATTTCCTATCAATTCAAGTCACTCATTGTCCCGCATAGGAGGCCAATACAAATGAGGCACTCTGTAAACAATTCTCATCAAGCTGTTATTTAAAGTGGCCGTGCCAGTGTAATTCTCCGAGTAGTTCAGTCAAAGTATCCGAAAGTTTGTATTATAACGTATCTGAATATTTTCCTAGCATTGTGTGAACTGAAGTTAACGTACGATAAGACTAAGTCCACACAACATATTTGGATATTCTACTGTAGATACTGGTAATAACAATGTACTTGCAACAATTGTGAAGGGTGACTTTCCTCCATATGGGAGAGATTTCGTCGGCAAAAAACCCACTGGTCGATTTACGAATAGAAAATTAGTAATAGATATAGTTTGTACTAGCTACTGCGCCCTTCTTTTTCCTTTCCATATTAATGTAGAATGAATTGATATCATGGAATTGATAGTGCTTCATATTGATCCGCTGCAGTTTTCTGGAAAATAAACACAGTTTTAGTAGTGTTATTATCCTTTGGTGGTAATGTTTATGTTTAATTTTTCCAATTCTAGTATTCTTATTCCCTTTCGATAATAACGCTCATGTTTAATTTTTCCAACTGTATAGAGCAGGATTAGCAGGTAGAATGGTCAATGGTGATCCGACATCAGAGAGCCGAGCTTAGGTCAATGGAAATCCGGTATGAGAGGCCCGAGCACACGAAGGAACGCCAATTTTTTGAAGAAATGCCCGTCGAAATTTTTAAGGCTGACGAACGTATGAGAACGTATGAGGAAAGCGAGCTCACAGCAGAGGAACATTTCTGATGGACAAGGATTGATTGTAAATACATGGAAGTTCTCGCAGCAGCTTAGTCAATTAGATATCCCCTTGAAACTATAGGATCTGGAACTGTTGTTGCGCCTGCGAACGGCTCCCCTGCTACTTTCTCATTCGGTCGGCCGTCGACAATCAATAAATTATTCCCAGGCCATCAGATCGGCTTCCAGGCCATAGGATCTGCGCCACATGTCTCTTGTCAGGCCATATGATCAGTAAAAATCTAGCCGTCGGATTGCCACGTGGAGCTAGAAAGTGTAAGATCTGTACCATTTTCATCGTACGGTATGCTAACCCGGCCATCCGATTGTCGACACGTGGCCTTGTCCAGTCCGCAGATCTGGGCAGTGAAACTTAGGCACGTGGCTCTCTCCAGATATACGAGTCTCCCGACTGATCTTTGGCCCATCCAAGCCTAGTGTTTGAACTCTTTAAGAACACCCGAACCCCTAGTCCTTACTTAGGCTAATGAGGTGTTAAAATTTCACTTTTCCTTAAACCTCTGAAAACCTCTTCTCAAGGACATCATCATATTTTGCTCGTCAAGAGATTTCCAACGACTATCATTATGCTCAAATCCGAGTCATGGATCAAATGTTATGGCTTTCCAAAATTTCTTAGACCTTCATTGGTCCAAAGGCCACCTCACTGCCACGTGGCATCCATGTGGCCGCTTATCCCTCATGTCATCTGATGTGGCACTGGCTTGGCATCAATGTGGTGCCTACTACCTGGCTCACTACTCCATGGTTTTGACTTTACAGAACCCCTCATCATCATCATTGGGCCTATCTTTCATGAGATATTATTATCTTAATCACTTCTACCCGACGATGATTACTCTAGCAGATTACTCCATGGATCCGATGGCTCTCGAGGGATCCGACGATTAACGATTTAGATCTCATCAACACCTTCATTTTGCATGACGATTAACACTCATCACTTATCCTCTTCTTAAACAGTATTGAGGGATCTACAATGGATCGATGATCGTAATTACACCGCATTCCTTTGCTAATCAATGATTGTCACTCAGCCCTAAAACCTTGTCATCATCGTCAGGGTTCTTCTTTCATAAAGTAATCGATCACCTTGACTTCCAAATTTTAACGACAAACCTCTAATAGGTCTGATCCCAAATCTAATGGCTCTTGGAACTTGACTTATAACAACTTTGATCGTGTTGATGCCTCTAACATACACAACGATTAGAGCCCATCCATAAAACCTCTTCTTACACAACTTTGTGGTTCTCATGATAGATCAGCAACTGATATTTGATCTCTCGTACGCATTAATCAATGGTTGTCATTAACCCCAATATCCTATCGTTGTCAACACTTGCCTATTTCCCATCCTTTGTCCTAAACCAGATTTCCTCCAATGAACGAATAGGATCTTTCCTCGTCAAGATCCTATGGTATAGATTGCAACCGTTGCTCTAAGGGTTCCCATCCCCCCTACGGGTCCACTCATTTCCCTCATCTAACCCACTAGTGGCCCTTGTCACCTCGATAGACATGTTGATTGTCATGATGGCACACCACATCATCATGATGTTATCTTCCTTTATCGTTGTCATCACCCTTGTCTAACATGTGAACATACCAAACCTTCATGCTCTGTTGACAACATAGATGGATCTGATGGTCCAGATCTCATTGTCATCACCTCCATCAAATCGATGATTGTCGTTAATCCCTTGACCTCATCTTCATTGGCACTTCCTGAGTTGACTCTCACTTCACCAACTCTCTGATCCCAACGACGATGCACATTGAATTGATGGTCCATGTCTCACCTTCAATGGATCGATGGTTTTCATTTCTCCTTGGGCTACCCTATTTTCATTTACTCTCCTCTCCTATCCTCTCACCAAACCTTCATCGACCCTCCACCAACGTACGTTTGAGATCTCTCAATCTGTCGATCTAATGGTCAGAATTTAAGTAGATGACCTAAGAGCCTTTTCTCCCAACTGGGCCCACACTCGACCTGTCAGCCATTCAAATATCAACACGTGCCATCCCATAAGGCATGCTAACTTCCACATTCACATTCCTTCTTAGCATGACATCACCTTCCCCCTTTTTACTCACTTAAATGGGACCCACGATGATCTATGGTTGATATTTAATCACACCATGTACCGATCAACGATTCAGATCTTCCCCAACCCTTCTTCGTCATCAACACCTCTCTCTTCATCATCGATGCTCTTATTCCTCTCTTCACTTTTGGACCATGCTCGACAACCTCCAACAAATGGCTAGATTTAGCTATCTCTAGATCCAACAGTTAATATTTTAAATGAAGTCCCAAGGGTCTCCATGCCCAACAAGACTACTCAATCCCATCGACCCATCAACGGTCGACACATGGAACTCCCATTGACATGTTGGCATACCACGTGGACATGACATCACATCCACTATTTTCCACATAACTAGGACCTAAGGAGCTATACAACATAGATCTATTCGCCGCATATAATCTATAGTCATCGATGGCTCTAGGTATTTTCCATAACCCTTTATCATCATCATCCCTCTCTGGCCCATCACTCATATTTATCGAATTTTTATCCCTGATGACAATGTGATAGCATCAACGGTCCAGATCTAACCGAGGTCTCTCCCGACTGATCGAGGGTCTTCATCTTATCTTGAGTTTTTTTTTCGTTGTCATCGAGCTTTGCACATGTCTCAACACTCGATCGTTCCCAAAGACGATACATATCTCAACGAAGGGATGAGATTTAATCACCTGACCAGATCAATGACTAAGATCATCCCCGATTCATACACAAGGATTTCTACATGATAATAGTCTAATCTTGGACAACCATTTTAGAAAATCTTCTAAGTTCTAACCAAGATTTCAAGAGTCCTAGACCTTGCTCATAAATCTGCATATGAAATAAACATTTCTAGCACAATCATACAATTACATCCAAGACCAAAATCATTGGAGAAAACCATTTGTACAGTTCCTTGATCATTTAAGGTAAAATGCAGGGTCTTCCTTCTCAAATACACATTACACATGCATTTCCATACATATACTTGTCACTTCAAGTTCACAGATTTACCAAAGGAATAATCATTAACACTATTAACCGGGAATACATATTTTCATGCCACAACTATAGACAATATTCATTTGGTATTGATCCATTTACACAGGATAAAGTAAATACTCATATGTTACAAATTTCCACCAGCCCACTGACTATGGGTGTTCTCCTTTCCATCCAATCGTAGGTTCTGCATTCTCAGTCACTTCGAAAACATGTCGCCCCTGTGTTAGGCCATGATACCACTAAGGTGTCTCTTTCAGGTTCTCAACGAGTTTGGTATGTGAAGGTTTATCTCCTTCACTCTCGGTGAGAATATCCTTGCACCCACCCAACTCAAGCCTCATCAAGGTTTATCATATGGCTTTTACAGCATCAAGCTCGTGGTCTCTAGTTTCGGGTTGGGTATCTGGAATCTCATATGGATAATGCAACCAAATTATTCCTATGAGAATCACATATCTCTTCCCATATGTGGGTTCACTCCCTTCAGACCTGAAGCCTCTTCACTTCTTTTCCTCCAAAAACTACAGAATTTTCTCACTCTCTTGCATGTAACTGTGTGCTTCTCTTGCACACATCACTTAGGAACGTTATCAACCTATCCTATTTATTTTTTCAAAAAAAACTCATGCGTCAATGATGGGTAATCATGGTGATATTTCATGTTGTGCTCTAACTAACATCTTTTGTTACCTTTGGAAACCCTCCATACTTCCATTCATTTAGGCTGGTTGGTTTCTCAACCAATAATCCTCCCTCATTAAATGATTTTTCCTTGAAGTGAGATTTAAGGGAAATAATTAGATATTTCAACAATAAGGCTTGGGTCATCTTAGCATGATGAACCCCTCTATAAGTTTCCTCACTCTTCCCTCTAGTGGTATCATGGCTAGTACTTTTAAGGCTTCACCCTATAGTCAACTATTGGAATTATCAATTAAACAATAATACATTTACAATATTTACATTCCATTGCATGGAAATCATTAATTATGATTAATTAGATATAAGCAGGGGTTTAGAAAGGGGTATTACAACAAACCCCAAGGTAAATGAAAGATCTCAATGTCTGAATATATGATCAAATATAAGTACATGGATCCCAATGCAACATCACAGATCCCATTGCAATGTCACGGATCTTGAGACATGGTAGATGTATCCCAATGCAAGGTACCCACTTGGAGTGATGGGTTTAGCTTCTTGGAAATCCCATTAGATGATAACACATAGTGATCTCTCTTAACACAACATAACAAATAAGGGTTAGTTTTAATATTTGTGTAAGTTTTACCAAAGGGAAACAACATTAACCCTTATACATGTGACAAGTCCTAGGACAACAAGTGTTTCTTAAGTCCCTAGGTGAAATATAGGTAATGTGATGAACATATATGGAAAAGGGAAGGGAAAGACTTCATGTGATGACCCTAAAAGTCAGTTATATGCACATGTCATTTTATTTGTTCATCTAGATTTCATGAGATAGGATTTTTTTTATACAATAGCCTTCAAGAGGGAGATTTAGCATTGAGTTATTTGTCCTCGACGCTCTTTCTTACTACCCCTTTATGTATTTTTATTTATGTGTTCATTATATTGAACAAGTCCTTTTTTCTTTAGATATTCATAGACAAGCGAGTGGCTAGGGGCATCTACATCATAGTGAGGTCACATTGCTCAAGCTTTACATTTTTTTCTTTTGACTTTATTGCTTTTCACCTCTATCATTTTTTGGCTTTATTAATTTAGGATTTTCATTATTAGACCTTTTTTGTAACCTTTGATAAGTCATACATGATCAGGACAACAATTTTATGGATGTAATGAAATGAAAAATGGAAAGTGGAAAGTATTTGGTATGGTTTGGAAAATCCTATCTTGGCTAGTTATCCAACAACACAAACTAACCCGAGAAATGACAACACTTCTAAATGAAAAATATGGTCCCCCAAGGTATAATGAGGAAAATACTAAAACTATGTACACTATAAAGTGCTATCGGATTTCATTTCAATATTTACCACTTTCATGACTAACTAGGAAGCTATAACATCACATCCAAATGAAACACCAATACATGGAATATCAATATATATCACACTGAATCAAATAATGCACCATCCATACTGCATCTTTCAACTAAGTAAGAGGAGGAGGATGTGATATACCAAAGCTATCATAATCATGCATTTGATGGAGATAATGAGAAAACAAAATTTGAGTTTGGAGAAGATGAGAAAGATAGCTCATGCAGAACAACAATATGACACCTTGTGAAGGTACCTTTGAAGTTGTCACCCCTTTGGGGTGGGGAGTGTAACATCTTTCTCCTACTTGCAGACATTAACTCTAATGCTAGAGTGTATGAGAACTCTAGAATATCCTTCATACGTGTTACCTACACACCATATAACTTGACAAAGACATGAGAAGGGGTGAATATGCCACCCTGGTGAGATAAAAACTACATTGCAAAAGAAATAAAAATTCACTAAGTCTAAGCATGAAATTAAAGCACTAAAACATATGCAAGAAATTATTCTAAGAAAAATAAAATGCATCAAGCAATTCAATCAAGAAATGCATGAAAATAAACACACAAATGAAGGAAAACATGCATGGAAAGCAAGCATGCATGGAAAGGAAACATGTACTCTAAACTCCTAGTCAAGGAAAGAAATGGATCAAGGAAGTATTGGTGATAGAGGGTAAAGCATCAAGGTTCAAGGTAGGATGGTGATATTGAAGTACAAACCTAAGGCCTAACTTCATATGAAATATTGTGTCATAATTCTTATCAATCCAACAATACATGGGGCTAATGTAATCAAGTGGCAAAAGTGGCTCCAACTACGGGTATAGTTGAATCTCCTTGTTTACCATGATGAAAGGACAAAAATAACCCATATGAATTAAGGTTGGTCTTCTTTGTTGATAACATCCTCCCAAAGGTTGATTATGCAATGATCATTCTTCTTCCAAACTTTATCTTCAGCTTCCATATATTCAAGTGTCAAAGAAAAAGTGAGGATTGCCTAACTACTAGATTCTTCATCTAACATGATCACATATTCATTCTTGGGTTGATTACAGTCTTCAACATGATATCTTCTATAATTTTCCCTATCCAACTTCACAAAATTGCCATCACGAATGGGGATAGTAGCATATGAAGGGTCCATTTGTAAGGATCCCCCTAAATAAGCACTAAAATTCCCCGAAAAAAACATCCCCCAAGAGTTTGGGATATCAATGACAACAACATCTATCATAACTGCGACATCTAGATATATATTCAATCTTACACCCAAATTATTTATCACGCCAATCACTTATACCTCTCTCCTATCCATGGCAAAAATGTTTTGGTATGGTCTTGTTACCTTGTGTAAATGTGTTGAACCTACATAGAATAGATCTAGCTAAACAATAATACACACATTTGTAGAGAGAATTTGAGAAAGAAGAAGAAGGAGAGAAAGAATGAAAGAATTCTCATTAATTGTTATGAATAATGAGTAATTTACACATGATATACTCTATATAACTCAATGAGTGTGCATTGGAGGAGAACCAGTGCGCCATAGTGGTGGTATAGAGTAATATGGACACACACCAACAGTTACGGGAGTGAACTGCCACCTATTCTAGTCTCTCGGGCAGTTACGAGAGTGAACTGCCACCTAGTTGAGTTAACTAGTCAACTAGTCTTCAGTTAACTGACTGAATGGAGAGCAGTGAGGAGTTAACTTAGGGAATCAGGAGTAATGCACCATTATGGTGATGATACCAAGGCAAGGCTGAATTAGCATGGTGATTATCCCAATGTTGCATGGTGACAAAACCAATGCAGCGTCTAAACTCAACTCAACTAGTCAAACTGAAGTGTCAATTGAAAGAGAATATTCTCCAGGTGGAATATTCTCCCCTAAAATATAGGAGACTCGATAATGACTAATTATGACTAATAAACAAGGAAAAACCTTAGGAAAAATAAATCCTAGGTGTGTGTGAAGTAACTCCAACACCCCCCTGAACATCACTATGGTGAAAATAAAGAATGGTTCCCGACAACAAGGCCATGTTAGGCACCCAAATACAAAAGATACACTGAAAATAAAGTGAGGAAAGAGAGACAACCTCATGGGGAAAACCCCCCTCAAGGTACAATGTATGTAAAAATAAGAACTACAGTTGTTAGGAAACTATTTCCTTCACTCCAAGACGACCTCGCAGAGAATGAAGCTTCTGCTCAGTGAAGGTCTTGGTGAAGATGTATGTCGTTTGTTCTGCTAAAGGAAAAAACTGTAAGTCGATGATCCCCTCATTTACTAAGTCCCAGATGTAGTGCATGTGGATCTCAATGTGCTTCATCCGCTGCCTCTGAAATGGATCTCTGCAGAACTTCAGAGTGCTCTAGTTGTCACACCATATGACGATCAGCCGATGAAACTGAATTCCCAACTCAGTGAGAAAATGTTGTAGCCATATAGCTTGAACGATTATGCTAACTACCCCTCTGTACTCTACCTCGACTGAGGATAGAGCAATGGCAACTTGCTTCTTGCTTGACCAACAAATAGGCCCAAAACCAAGATTGAGTGAGTAACCAGATGTGGACTTGCGATCAGTGATATCGCCAGTCCATTTAGAATTAACTCGATGAGATCTAATGTAGAGTCTGTTCCATAATGAATTCAAAAGGTGATGGTGCCCTGTATGTATCGAAGGATATGCTTTGCATCTTTCCAATGTATCTCATGTGGCTCTTGCATGAACCTGGAAACTACACCAACTACATATGAGAGATCTGGAGTGTGTGAGATAAAACAAGCTCCCCAATAGATGTCTATATAGTGTGGTGTCAACCAGTGGAGTCTCCCCTCCATCCTCAAGTTTGATTCCTGATAGGAAAGGAGTCAGAGCAGACTTGCAGTCTGTCATCTGAAATATCTCAAGGAGATATCGTGCATACTTTTCCTGAGACAGTTTGATGCCTGATGCATCCTGACTGATCTCAAGTCAAAGGAAGAAGTGTAGAGGACCCATGTCCGTCATCAAAAACCTATCATGTAGAATCCTCTTGACTACAGCAATCACTAAAGTCGAGCAACCAGTGATCAACAAATCATCAACATACAAAACTAAAAGTAGAATTGAATTAGTCATCCTGAGCATGTAGACATTTGGGTCTAATTTACAACGTACAAAGTTTTGTGACAACAGGTAGGAATTTGTTAAGAACCAAACATCAATATAGCATAGAAAAACCTCAGGAAAAGTACTCAACACCTTGAAAAATAGATAATTTCAGATAATAAGCCTCTTTGAGGGGGCAACCTCCTTTTACCCCACTTAAATGTTCAAGTACAAGATGA
>SNQJ01S0050047.1:30096-50610 GCA_010110895.2 Picea sitchensis | reverse complement strand
GCCCCAATTAAGGGGTAATAAATAACATTACTAATCTAATATGCACCAATTAAGGGTTAATGAGCCAATATTAGGGCTTAACAGAATCCATCTTGGCATACCATGCCCTCAGAGCCTTATTGAGGCCATAAAGTGACTTCTTCAATTGACACACCAAAGATGAGTCCTGCATAAATCCCTGGGGTTGCTCCATGTAGATCTCCTCAGAGATATCACCGTGAAGAAATGCATTCTTCACGTCCATCTGATGGACTTCCCATCCCTTGGTTTTTGCAATGGAAAGTGCCAATAGTATGGAATCCATATTTGCTACTGGAGCGAAGGTCTCATCATAGTCAATACCATGAACCTGTTAAAATCCTTTAGCGACAAGCCTGTCTTTATATCTTCTAATCTGTCCATCCGTTGTGCTCTTGGTCCTATAGAGCCATCTGCATATGACAAGTTTCCTTCCAGAAGAAAGGGCAACTAGATCCCAAGTCTGGTTCTCTTAGTTCTCCGTGGATCAAGTGCCTTCCTCTTTTTAGAGGGGATCTAGGCCCATGCATGTGAACTGAAAATACGAAAGTGGGTCACTTCCAGTTTGAGGCCGCTCCAAGCCTCATTGGGGGTCTTATCCTTGACAGATCTATGGGGAGATATGTTTTGGATGTATGTTTCACAGTTATGTTACTATGCCCATAGTCTCTGTGGTAGTGAATTTTCATGCAACATGCAAGATGCCATCTCCTTTAGAGATCTGTTTTTATGCTCAACAACTTTGTTTTGTTGCGGAGTATAGGGAACTGTATGCTACAAATGAATCCCTGCCTCATGGAAAAGATTATGGATCTCATGATTTACATACTCTCCCCCATTTTCAGTTCGAAGGACTTTGATCTTCTTTTTGGACTATGTCTCAACCAAGGATTTGAAATATTTGAGGTGTTGAAAGACCTCAGATTTTTTCCTAAGAAAGTAGGTCCATATAAAATGTGAGAAATCATCAATAGAAATAAGAACAAACCTCGCTTTTCTAATGGATGGATGTGGAAAAGGACCCATAAGGTCACTATGGATCATATCTAAAGGTGTGGAAGGTCACTGAGACTTTCCTTTGTCGAATTTCTCTTGAGGGTGTTTTCCGAGAACACATCCCTCACACACTCCCTTGCAAAAATAGATGTATGGTAGAACATCAACCAATATGTGCTTGCTAAGTTGTTGCATGTATCTAAAATTCAAATGTCCAAACCTTTCATGCTATATCCTACTACTTTCATCAGCATGAGTAAGCAGTAAAGCAGAATCAGGTTCAATGAATTCAAAAAATGTATACAATCTAGACTGATGATTTACATCACTGGTAGCAACCCTGGAGTTGGTTTGCATGTTGTAGATGTCCATGAAATTTGGTGTGAATATGAATTTATTTCCAGTGCCGGAATTCATCATCTGATACATGGAGAGAAGGTTGACAAAATGTTTCAGAACGTGCAACACATTCTCGAAGCTTTTGTTGGTGAGTTCAATCCTTCCTTTGTCGGTGAGTTCGACAAAAGAGTTGCCCCCCATCAGAATAGGAGGACCTTTGCATGCATCCAAAGAAAAATATACTGATTTTGAGGAAACCATGTGATGTGATGCTCCTGAATCTACGATCCAAGCATCGAGAGAGGAGTTGATTGCAATCAAGGCATGGCTAGAATTACCTTTCTTGAAATTCAAATATTCTAGCTTCTTCTTCTTGGCACCCTCGAGGATGCAATATCCATGGTTGTTTTGTTGAAGTATTTGAGACATCAGATATATTTATTTTTGCATGCATGGAGATTCTGAATGGAATCCTTTGTGACAGTATGTGCATTTCTCCCCTTTTTTCCATTTTCCCCTTTGGATCCGGAGGCATCGGTGAAGGGTTTTGTGTACCCTTCCTTCTTTAAATGTGCATGAGCTTTATGTTTATATTTATATTTATATTTATGATATTTGTGGCTGCCATCATGCATAGTGAGTGCATGCACCCTTGGTCCTTTGATTGTACCCATGTTGATGAGCGTAGTTTTCTCTTGTGTCAGGGATTCGATAAAGTCCTCAAGATAAGGCATCTTCCAATTGGCTCCAGAGGTGAATTTGACAGAATTGAATGTGGATATGGATACAGAGAATTCAGGACTAAGCTTGGAGAGAATGGTGAGAACCATTTGTTTCTCCTCCTTCGATTTATCAACCTCGCAAGCTTTGAGTTGTGACAGTAAATCCTTGAATTTTGTAAAGAAATCTTGGATATTCTTGAAGTTTTTTGGATCCAATGTGAGTAGCTCCACCTCCAGCATGTGTCCCCTCATATCATCATGCTTTCCAAATATCCCTTTGATGCAGGAGCATCTCTCCACATCAGCCAACCATCTAGTCAACCACATCAGTGAATTCGAATCGCGTGATGAAGAGAGGCTCAGTCCTCGTTTGAAATCTGAATTCAATGTAATTAAATGCTTAAGATGGTGAGTTGTGAAGTTGTGCCTTTGTGCAGGAATTAGGTAGATAGGACTTTAATGCTTGTAAGGATGAGATCTAGATCCAGATAGTGGACTAGACAACCCATTCAATGTAATTGAATAGGGTTGGTAGATTGGAGGGAAGAGCTCGAAGAGCCCCCTCAGGTAAAAGGAGATTTTTAGTATCTCATTGTAGAGGGTGTGAGAAGTCAAAGTGTATGATAATTCGACGAGGATAGAGAATATTTGAGTAGAGAACAGAAGAGAAAGAGCCGAGACCTTGTTACAGGCCGTGCTCAGGAACACCTTGTACAAACAGGCATTTGCCATTTAATATAAACAGAAGCAGTTTTTCCTGCATGGATTATGTGTGTTAAATGAATGTCTGTGAGTGTTCTTTATATATCATGTAGATGTATACTGTAGGTTTTCATTTGTAGAAGTGTCTCTGATTTCAAGTGAAGGTCTTTGAGGCTTCATACCAGGAGGGTGTGATAGAACGTTGTGGGTTCTGATAGCCGTGCACAGAGGTTGCACTTCTGAATTCTGCGGATTCAGACAAAGACGTGTCGCGGCACAAGAACTGGAATCAACAACTCAGTGAATACCTCAAGGTTGTTGAATACCTTAGAGGCAAGGCTCTGTATCAGATACACAATTGCAGACAGAAGCTCTGAGGAGTTCTGTGAAGCTCTGCCAAGTGGGCATCGAGCCAGTGCAAGGAGTGCACAAAGATAGAGCTCTGCTGTGAATTCAAGGAGAACCAAAATCACTGAGGATTCTGAGAGCTCTGCCAGGTGGGCATTGAGCGGGTGCATAGGTGCACAGGAGACAGGACTGTTTGATGTTCTGTGAGAAGATACTCTGCCAGGAGGGCATTGAGACATTGTGCAAACAGGCACAAAAGAGAAGAGAACTCTTTGAGTTCTGTATTGTGAAGGAAGAGTCCATTAAGGGATATTCACAGGGATGTTGAACACCCTGCAGACTCAGCAAGAGGTTGCTTGAGCAGAGGGATAGCCAGGAGGGCATCCAAACATTCTCCATCTGTAAGAGAAAGGAAGAAGGATAAAATCCCTTAGGGGTCTGAGTGTTGAGAAGCTCAGGAGAGACAACACTGTGTGTGCGTGAAAACTCTGCAGAGGTGCATGAGTTGAAGAATCCTTCAAGGATTCGAAAGGAACAAGCTTAGGAGGAGTAGTGATTTCAGCGCACAGAGCATAGCTACAAGGAACACAGCGGTCGAAGAACTCTTTGGAGAGTTCAGAGTTCTCCAAGCTCAGGAGGAACAACGTCATGAAGAGCGCAGGAGAGGACTCAGATTGTGGAGCTCGCAGGAGGAACCATAACAAAGGTTGAGGCCTTTGAGAAATTGGAATTCTTCCAAGCATCGGAAGAAAGCACACAGAAGCTCAGGAGGGAGCACAACTGCCGTCAGATCTGCCGAAGAGATCTGGACTGTTGGAGATTTCATGTCCAGGGAGCATCAGAGTGAGTGCATAGAAGGAGGAGATCATCAGTCGTCGGATCTCACTCAGATACCCATCAGTCGTTGGATCGGGTGAAGATGCGCAAAGTTTAGCCTCTGGAGTAAGCGCACAGGAAGAATGGATCTGGACCGTTGGATCTTGACCCAAATACCTGTCAGTCGTCGGATCTGACTGGAACTGCACGAGTTTTAAGCCTTCATGGACAGGGAGAAGAAAGTCCCGAAAGAGTCAGGATATCGGGACTTCAGCGATCGGCATATCGGGAGTCTCAAGGACAGGAGATCGGGGATTTCCATGGGAAAAATCCTGGAATCGATCTGAGCCATCCGTTTGTGGAGACACGTGGCAGAGATCGAGCGACCCGTCGGTATATCAGCTACTGGGGTTTTGAGTTGACAGAGGATTTCTGTCATCGGGGTATCGAAAACTACGAAATCGTGAGATTGGATCTGGACCATCCATCTTGAGGAGACATGTGGTGGAGATCCAGATTATCAGGGAAAGTCCCGATAGAAAGTCAAATTAGCGCATTGGAGTTCGGCGTTTCACGAGTCCTGAGGAAAAGACTTCCGGAGAATCAGAAGTCGTGAAATCACGAGAAGCGATCAGGACCGTCCATATTGAGGGGACGCGTGGCAGTGATTGAGGCCTTCGGAAAAAGTCCTGATAGGAGAGCCACATCGGGAAATCGTGAATCAGGATATCGGGAATCCCGTGGACACGAGGTTTATGCATTTCAGAATTGCGATGTCCGAAACCTTGATAGGAGATAAGACTGCGGTCATGGGGATAGTGGTCACATGGACCAGGGCATAGCCAGGAGGGGCTAAGGCGAAAAGGAGCACATCGGAAAATCAGAGTTCGGGAGTTCAAGAGGACAGGAACTCTTGACATCGGGGATCACGAAACCCTGAAACTGGAAATTAAGATCGGGGAAGTTCAGGGTTGAGTGCAGAAGACCGTGGGGAAAATTAAAGACCTGTGGATCGGGTTTTTAACAGAGATTCCATTGTGGAATCGGAAGAGCCGCTTCAGCTTAGGGAGACAGAAGGAACGATCCTGTGGGAGGACGTAGTAGATGTCTGTCATCAAGTGGTATCAGAGCTTGATTCTTGTCTGTATATTTCAGGCAAGGGAGGCAAAGGAAGAAGACAGGGTTGTTGGAGACTCTGTGTCAATTGTTTGTAGGTAGGCAACAATCCATAAGCAGTCAGGAGGACTGTAGGAGGAAGCTGGGACACTCAGGTTTGCAGAGTGACGGTAGCAGGTTTTCTAGGAGAGCAGACAGGGACAACAACATGGCTACTGAAGGCCGTAGGTATGCTGGAAGGAAAAACTCAGAGCTATGGAGCCAAAAAGATATAGATGAAGAGCTCGATGATATAAAGAAAGAAATAGAAAAGCTTGCATTGTGGATGCAGCAGAAAGCAAAGCCGAGATGGGTGTATGAATGGCCCATGAAAAAGGCAAAAGAAAAATGGCCAGTCAAGGAGTTGATGGTCAAAAGGCAATGCAGACTGTTAAGAGGGTGGTTGAAGTATGTTGAAAACCTTAATGGACCAGAAGAAGAAATGGTTCAGATGTGTGAACCAGAGACTGGGAGAGGTCTCAATGATGCAGAGGGTGAAATGGGATCAGCTGAGGATCTCAGGAACTGCCAGGAGGGCAGAGAGGAAATTCCAGTTTGCCAGGTGGGCAAACAGCTGAGATCACTGCGGGATTTCACGGACTGTCAGGAGGACAGCTAAGGAATTTCACATTGCCAGGTGGGCAATGAAATGAGGTCACTACGGGATCTCATAGACTGCCAGGAGGGTAGCGAAAGGTTTCAATTTTTCCAGGTGGGAAAGGAAATAGAGATGGAATTAGTTGATTCCATGGACTGCCAGGAGGGCAGTAGAGACATCCCATATTGCCAGGTGGGCAAGGATGAGCAGATGAGACTATCTGAGGGTCTCATGAACTCAGAAGTGAGTCAGAATCATCCTGAGGATCTGACAGAGAAAATGAGCTCAGAGATGAGTTTGGATCAGCAGGTGCAACTAAGAAAGGAGGAGGAATATCAGGATAATCTTCTGATGATTGGAGGAATTGGAATATTCCTACCACTTAGCCCAGAGGAGGCAGAAATCTGTGTTGCAGATGGAGCAACAGTAGAAGAGCAGTCAGCTGAGACTATCAGGAAAAAAGAATTGGAGCAGATATCTGAAGTTGCCCAAGAAGCAGAAGAGGATGATGAGCATTTTGAGGAATGCCTCAACACTTTCATCCAGGAGACTGAAAATACTGCAACCTGGAAGTTTGTAGCAGAAGAAGAAGGGGCAGACAGGATTTTTTTTGCTGATCTATGGGAACAAATTGAAGCCCTAGAGAGAAAGGTAATAGTGCAAGGCGTGCACATCCAACAGGTGAAGTTGGAAGCTAATGAAGAAGGCATGGGAGATCACAGTGATCTGCCCATGTGCCGAAAATTTTTGCAGCTGAGGAGACTGCATGAACAGAGCCAGCCACTGGAACAGCTGGATGAAGCAGTTGATCAGATCAAAAGGCTGATGTCAGTGTCAGAAGAAACTGCCAATGAGGAGAGGCTGGGCAGAAAGGCAGTAGCAGCAGCAGCGCAGAAGAAGCAGCGGCAGGAAGATGGAGCAGATGAACATCTCCAGAGGATGATTTGGGATCCAGGAGGATTTCAACCTCAGAGATGGGAAGCTCATGAGCAGGAGCTCATGAATTTTGTAGCTGAGGAGTATGATGCAGGATAATCTCTCCACGTCTGCCAACCAGCCAGCCAGCCACATCATCGAATTCAAATCGCGTGATGAAGAGAGGCTCAATCCTCGTTTGAAATCTGAATTCAATGTAATTAAATGCTTAAGCTAGTGAGATGTGAAGTCATGCCTTTGTGTAGGCATTAGGTAGATAGGCCTTTAATGTTTGTAAGGCTGAGATCTAGATCTGGATAGCGGATTAGAGAGCCCATTCAATGTAATTGAATAGGGTAGGTAGATTGGAGGGAAGAGCTCGAAGAGCCCCCTCAGGTAAAAGGAGATTTTTAGTATCTCATTGTAGAGGGTGTGAGAAGCCAGAGTGTGTGAGAAGTCGGCGAGGATAGAGAATCTGCGAGTAGAGAGAAAAAGAGAAAGAGTCGAGACCTTGTTACATGCTGTGCTCAGGAACACCTTGTACAAACATGCATTTTCCATTTAATATAATTAGAAGCAGTTTTTCCTGCATGGATTCTGTGTGTTAAATGAATGTCTGTGAGTGTTCTTTATATATGTTGTAGATGTATACTGTAGGTTTGCATTTGCAGGAGTGTGTATGATTTCAGGTGAAGGTCTTTGAGGCTTCATACCAAGAGGGTGTGACAGAACGTTGTGGGTTCTAATAGCCGTGCACAGAGGTTGCACTTCTGAATTCTGCAGATTCAGACAAAGACGTGCTGCAGCACAAGAACTGGAATCAACAACTCATTGAAGACCTCAAGGTTGTTGAATACCTTGGAGGCAAGGCTGTGTATGAGATACACAATTGCAGAAAGAAGCTCTGAGGAGTTCTATGAAGCTCTGCCAAGTGGGCATCGAGCCAGTGCAAGGAGTACACAAAGATAGAGCTCTGTTGTGAGTTCAAGGAGAACCAGAATCACTGAGGATTCTGAGAGCTCTGCCAGGTGGGCATTGAGTGGGTGCATAGGTGCACAGGAGACAGGACTGTTTGATGTTCTGTGAGAAGATACTCTGCCAGGAGGGCATTGAGACATTGTGCAAATAGGCACAAAAGAGAAGAGAACTCTTTGAGTTCTGTATTGTGAAGGAAGAGTCCACTAAGGGATCTTCACAGGGTTGTTGAACACCCTGCAGACTCAGCAAGAGGTTGCTTGAGCAGAGGGATAGCCAGGAGGGCATCCAAACATTCTCCATCTGTAAGAGAAAGGAAGAAGGATAAAATCCCTTAGGGGTCTGAGTGTTGAGAAGCTCAGGAGAGACAACACTGTGTGTGCGTGAAGACTCTGCAGAGGTGCATTATTTGAAGAATCCTTCAAGGATTCGAAAGGAACAAGCTTAGGAGGAGTAGTGATTTCAGTGCACAGAGCATAGCTACAAGGAACGCAGAGGTCGAAGAACTCTTTGGAGAGTTCAGAGTTCTCCAAGCTCAGGAGGAACAGCGTCGTGAAGAGCGCAGGCGAGGACTCAGATTATGGAGCTCGCAGGAGGAACCATAACAAAGGTTGAGGCCTTTGAGAAATTGGAATTCTTCTAAGCATCGGAAGAAAGCATGCAGAAGCTCAAAAGGGAGTACAGTTGCCATCGGATCTGCCGAAGAGATCTGGACCATTGGATTTCATGTCCAGGGAGCATCAGAGTGAGTGCACAAAAGGAGGAGATCGTCAGTCGTCAGATCTCACTCAGATACCCATCAGCCGTTGGATCGGGTGAAGATGCACGGAGTTTAGCCTCTGGAGTAAGCGCATAGGAAGAACGGATCTGGACCATTGGATCTTGACCCAAATACCCCTCAATCGTTGGATCTGACTAGAACTGCACGAGGTTTAAGCCTTCATGGACAGGGATAAGAAAGTCTCGAAAGAGTCGGGATATCGAGACTTCAGCGATCGACATATCGGGAGTCTCGAGGACAGGAGATCGGGGATTTCCATGGGAAAAATCCTGGAATCGATCTGAGCCATCCGTTTGTGGAGACACGTGGCAGAGATCGAGCGACCCGTTGGTATATCAACTACCAAGGTTTTGAGTTGACAGAGGATTTATGTCATCGGGGTATCGAAAACTCTGAAATCGCAAGATCGGATCTGGACCGTCCATCTTGAGGAGACACGTGGTGGAGATCCAGATTATCAGGGAAAGTCCCGATAGAAAGTCAAATCGACGCATCGGAGTTCGGCGTTTCGCGAGTCCTAAGGACAAGACTTTCAGAGCATCAGAAGTCGCGATATCACGAGAAGCAATCAGGACCGTCCATCTTGAGGGGATGCGTGGCAGTGATCGAGGCCTTCGGAAAAAGTCCCGATAGGAGAGCCACATCGAGAAATCACAAATCGGGATATCGGGAATCCCGTGGAAATGAGGTTTATGCATTTCAACATTGCGATGTCCGAAACCCCGATAGGAGATAAGACTGCGGTCACGGGGATAGTGGTCACATGGACTAGGGCATAGCCAGGAGGGGATAAGGCGAAAAGGAGTGCATCGGCAAATCGGAGTTCGAGAGTTCGAGAGGACAGGAACTCTTGACATCGGGGATCACGAAACCCCGAAACCCAAAATTAAGATCGGGGAAGTTCACGGTTGAGTGCAGAAGACCATGGGGAAAATTAAGGACCTATGGATCGGGTTTTTAGCAGAGATTCCACTGTGGAATCATAAGAGCTGCTTCGGCTCAGGGAGACAGAAGGAATGATCCTGTGGACGGACGTAGTAGACGTCTGTCATCACCCTTCCAAGGTGGTTCAGGCTTCATTGAGAGTATTACAGGAAAATATATGAAAAATGGTGCAGACCCCCTCCTCTCCACGAGCTGCGTGACCTCCCGTCTAGGATCTTCTCAAGACTGAATCGAAACAACCTTCGATTCCCTATTGGAACCTATAAGAAAACAATCCAAAGGTATCTATGAAACTTCCGCTCGTGTGAACAAGAGCTAAGTGAAATCCTTTTTCCACATGACCATGCCCTGTGACCACACGCTTATTCGAAAAGGCACGTCACTATTTCCCGTATCATCTATATGAGTCAACCGACTCTTCGTCCTTCAAAATTCTGAGTCCTGAAATTCCAACAAGGGTCTAGCGCATACTATCTCCTCCCTGATCCTCCATCCATGTGACCCTTCACTATGACCTGGGGCTAATCCTTATGAGCGCGTCACGATTTCACGTATCAGGAACTCCCGATGTGATTCACCTCCGTTCTCCTGATCCTTCGATACCTGAAATTGCGAAATATTCAGATTAGATCAATGGTCCATACTGGCTCTCCAGTCAATGGCTATGATTATGTCACGATTTCACATTTTGTGAATCCTCATGATTCGTACCTCCAACTTCTCGATTTACAAATCAGTGAAACGTTGATCTGTCGCCACGTGTCCTCTTTCAATGGACGGTCCTGATGATTTTGGGATTTCATGTTTCGCGATTTCACGAATTTCACTCTGCTTCTTCCAAATATTTTGGCTTCACGAAATTCTGATGACTCCTCAAGACTAACCAGTGCGCTACTTCTTCGATATCTAATGGCTTGTAAGATTTCGGCTCTTTCTGAATGGGTCTTGACCCTCGATCTTATCCAATATTCAAAATTCTTTTCTGAAGGATTTCTCCTGCTCAATCCTCTATACTTGTTCTTTCTTCGAACTTCAATTTTCTGTGCTCCACCTCTGAACTCTTCAACTCTTCAAAACTANCTACTCCTCCTGAACTTCTGGCAAATGAAATTTAAATCTCGCCCCTTAACGCACACTTGCACTCTGTGTCTTTTTCAAAAGACTTTCTGACGCCCTCCTAAGCTTTCAAACTTTAACACAAGTTTGTTTCTATACGCACTCCTTGCTCTCAATATGCACACTCTGCATACGGAATTTCCCCGCTATATCTTATGATCTTTAAGTTGAAAAAGACTTCTTCTCACACACTCCTTATGCTCTTCATGCACTTCTTGCATAATATTATAGAAGAGAAATAATTGAACTCATTCAATTATTCATTCATTCACTATCAACATCATCCATTCACAAACACATAACAACACAGTCAAACCATAACAATATCAACACTGTGTATTTGGGTCAATTTCCTTTGTTCTATTCATTTCAGAAGAAAACACAATTACATACGTTTATCCTTTACAACTATTACAGGAAAACTTGTCTAAGGACCGAGAGATTTTTTTTCTCTTCTTCTTCCTATCTAAATACTATTACATTATGTTCAAGCAGTTACCTACTCAATTAATGCAACCTTATGACTAATCAGGGATAATATCCCACACCTATAATACATTTACAGTCGTGTAAAGGATTTACAATGTTTTCGTCATTTCAAACGGTGGCCCGGTTTTACACAACCAAAATTAATTAATGAGAATTCCAAAAAGTCTTTGCACCGCTTCCAAGATTGTTAATTGTCAGTTTAGCTCCTTCAATGTGTTGAGGTGTTGATTCCAATTCCATATCTGCTTCCTTTTGATGTGATTGTGATGCTCCTGCATCATACTCCTCTAGCTAAAATATTCATGGACTCTTGTCCATGAGCTCTCGCATTGTATTGCCATGTTTCAAAATATCAGGTTCAGTTACCCAACTTGAATCTTCCATTGGGTGATCTTTCCACTTTACCAAATATTCAGGATACATTTTTCTTTAATTTTCCTTGAAACTCTTTGTTCTAAAATTTTCTCCATCTCAGGTTTTTCTACTATGGGCATATATTATTCCCACTGAATCTCTTCTTCGTCATCCAATTCTCCTGTATCATCTATGTTATAAGGATACAATTCTGCAACGTTGAATATCGGTGATATCCCAATATTATCTGGAAATTCAATCTCATAAGAATTTGCTGTAAATTTTCGAAGGATCTTGCATGGTCCAATATTTTTCATCTTCAACTTATTATATGTTCTTCTGGGAAACCTTTCCTTCCTCAAATGAGCTAAAACTTCATCTCCCACTTCAAATTGAACTTCCCTTCTTTTTTTATCAACTCTGTCCTTATACTTTTGATTAATATCCTGTATCTGCTTCTTAACTTGATCATGAAGTATTTGCATTTCTGTAGAAAATTTTTCTGCTCCAGCTCTCCTGAATTCATCTTGTTTCAATTATCTTAATTTTGCAACCCCGCTCGGCTGTCTTCCATATACTATCTCGAATGGACTTTTTCCAGTGATTATATTAACTGAATTATTAAATGTAAATTCTGCTTGTGCCAGAATCTGATCCCACTGACGACCTTTTTTAGTGACTAAACTCCTTAACAAATTTCCCAGACTCCTATTCACCACTTCAGTCTATTTGTTTGTCTGAGGGTGATATGATGAACTAAAAGATAGATTAGTTCCTGGCCTCTTCCATAGAGTCCTCCAAAAGTGTCCCACAAACTTAGTATCCATGTCTGAAACTACGCTTCTGGGCTATCCATGTAATCTCAAAACTTCTCTGAAAAACAAATTGGCTATGTGTGTTGCATCATTTGTCTTATGGCATGGTATGAAATGTGCCATCTTGGAAAATCTATCAACCACAACAAATATGGAATCACTTCCCTTCCGGGTTCTAGGTAATCCCAATACAAAATCCATACTAATTTCATCCCGAGGTCTTTCCGAAATAGGCAATGGTTGATACAAACCAGTGTTTTGTCTCTTCCATTTTGCATGTTGACAAATATTACATCGGTCTACAAATTTCTCAACATCTTCCCTCATACCTGGCCAATAATACAAACTACTCAATTGTGCAAATCTTTTATCATGCCCAAAATGTCTGGCTAAACCTCCACTATGTTTTTCCATCAACAAATTATCTCTCATTGAACATCTTGGTATGCACAATTGGCTTCCTTTAAACAACAATCCATCCTAGATCAAATATTCTGACCATGAGTCGTTATCCCTCAATAAATTATTTTCATATGCTTCATAAGCCTCCTTAAAATTTGACTCTTCCTGATACATTTCCTTAAGGTGCTCAAACCCTAAGGTCTTCACTTGAAATTCTTGTATAAGCAAACTTCTCATGCTCAAAGCATATGAAACTTTGTTAGCACTTCCAGAAATATGTTTAATAACAAAAGTAAAATTATGTATGAATTCTACCCTTTTAGCATGTCTCTGATTCAACTTCTCTTTCCTAGTAATAAATTGCAAAGCTTGATTATCACTATACAAGACAAACTCCTTTGGAATTAAATAATGTCTCCATTTTTTCAAATCTTGAATCACTGCATAAAATTCCTCGTCATATGTAGAATATTTCTCCTTAGAATCATTCAACTTCTCGCTGAAATAAGCAACTGGCCTATTATCTTGACTCAAAACTTCTCCAATGGCTATCCCACTTGCATCACACCTCACCTGAAATGTCTTTCCAAAATCTGGTAAAACCAGAACTGGTTGTCTTGTTATATTGTTTTTCAACACTCTGAATCTTTTCTCATCCTCCTCCGTCCAATTAAAAGACTTATGTTTCTTCTTCATAGTGTCCATCATTGGTGCACATATATGACTAACATTTTTGATAAACTTTCTATAAAAACTTGCTAAACCATGGAAACTTCTCACCTCAAATATGCTCCTGGGTGACAGACATTATTTGATTGCTCTCACATTTTCTGGATCCATCTTCAATTCATTTGAAGAGATCACAAAACCCAAATATATGAGCTCTGTCTTCATAAAAGAACTTTTCTTCAAGTTTATTAACAACTTTTCTTACTGCAATTTCCTCATCACTAATGTCAAGTGCCTTAAATGTTCTTCCTTTGTTTTGTTGAAAACTAATATATCATCCATATATACAATGACAAATTTATCTATGAATTCCTTCAGTACTTCATTCATCAACTTCATAAATGTACTTGGAGCATTTGTCAATCCAAATGGCATGACTATCCATTCAAACAAAACTTCATTTGTCTTGAATGTTGTCTTCCACTCATCTCCCTCTCTCATTCTTATCTGATGATATCCACTCTTCAAGTCTATTTTTGAAAAATAACTTGCTCCACTCAAACANTTTTTGATAAACTTTCTATAAAAACTTGCTAAACCATGGAAACTTCTCACCTCAAATATGCTCCTGGGTGACAGACATTATTTGATTGCTCTCACATTTTCTGGATCCATCTTCAATTCATTTGAAGAGATCACAAAACCCAAATATATGAGCTCTGTCTTCATAAAAGAACTTTTCTTCAAGTTTATTAACAACTTTTCTTACTGCAATTTCCTCATCACTAATGTCAAGTGCCTTAAATGTTCTTCCTTTGTTTTGTTGAAAACTAATATATCATCCATATATACAATGACAAATTTATCTATGAATTCCTTCAGTACTTCATTCATCAACTTCATAAATGTACTTGGAGCATTTGTCAATCCAAATGGCATGACTATCCATTCAAACAAAACTTCATTTGTCTTGAATGTTGTCTTCCACTCATCTCCCTCTCTCATTCTTATCTGATGATATCCACTCTTCAAGTCTATTTTTGAAAAATAACTTGCTCCACTCAAACAGTCCATCAAATCATCCATCCTAGGTAAAGGAAATCTATACCTAATGGTAATCTTGTTGATGACTCTGGAATCTGTACACATTCTCCATCCCCCATCCTTCTTTGGACTCAATACAGTTGGCACTGCACATGGGCTTAGACTTTCCTTGACTAAACCTTTATCCAACAACTCCTGAACTTGCTTCTTAACTTCTTAATTCTCTTGAGGTGTCAATCGATACATTGCTTTGTTCATAAAACTAGCTCCTGGAATCAAGTCAATATGGTGGCTAATACTCCTAATAGGTGGTAACGAGTGAGGCAACTCATCCACTACTATGTCAGCAAAATTCTCCAACAGTTCTTCGAATTCTTCAAGTAAATCATCCACTGAATTATTGGTAAGGATAACTCTTGGCTTCTTCACTAAAATAAATTGCATTTCTTAATCTTTCTTGACCTCCTTCAAAAGTTCCTTCCCACTCATGAAAAGTATTCTTGTGTTGGCTTCTTCCTTTACTTTCTTCTCTTCTATTGGTAGTAACATGTGGGTTCTACCATTATTTTCTAGAGTATAGGTATTTTTTCTCCCATCATAGATAACATTCCTATCAAACTTCCATGGGAATTACATCACACAAAATCTCATCTTTATAGCCTCCTATTTTAAATTTAACTTTGCATTGTTGAATTACCATTACTTGATGTCCTTTCTACAACCATGATACTTTGTATGGACTTGGATGTGCAGTTGTCTCCAGCTTCAGCTTGTCCACCATCTCTGTTGATACTAAATTATCAGTACTTCTATTGTCTATAATCATCTTGCAAACTTTGTCCTTTGTTTTACAAGCAGTCCTGAACAACCTCGTTCGTTGAACTGGGTCTTCTATTTCTTTCTCTGGATTTAGAAGAAATTTCCTCATCATAAGATTGTGTCCTCCTTCTGCTGCCTCTTCTTCCACATTCTTCTAGGCTTCAGAAATGTGTGCTTCTCCTCCCCCTTCTCTCTTCCTCTCGGGACATTCCCAAGACATATGTCATGTATTTCCATAGGCATAACATTTAACTCCACCTCCTCTACTTCTTCCTCTTCCTCGAGGAAAATAATTTCTCCCACCAAATGGTCTTCTTTGGGAACTTCCCCCTCTTTCAAAATGACCATATGATCTATCATTCTCATCCTTAGCTTTCGGTGCCTTATCATAGAAAACTCCCTTACCTCTATTTAAGCCTCTGCTTCTGTTATGCTAGCTCTAATTTCTAGCCAACTTTTGTTCTGCCTTCATTGCAATCTGATGAGCATCTTTCACTGTCCTCGCAATCATCATACTGATTTCATCCTGAATTTCATACCTCAAACCATTTATATACCTGGCAACTTTTTCACCATCCTTCGCTCTTTGTCCAGTCCTAATATTCAACCTATAAAATTCTTTTGTATACTCTTTCACTATCATACCCCTCTGCCTCGGGTTCTACAATTTTCTGAACAACTCTATCTAGTAATCCTTAGGTATGAATTTAACCTTCAGTTTGGCTACCATCCTATCCCAATTATTTATGTTCTGTTTTCCTTTGCTCCTCCTTTCTTCCTGCAGTTCATCCCACCACAGTTTTTCATGTCCCTTTAATCTGGTGAAAGCATGTCTCACCTACCTTCCTTCCTTCATTGACCTCTTCATAGTCGAAATACTTATCCATGGACCTTATCTAGTCCAATAGTTCTTCGGCATCCAAATTACCTTCATACATGGGAACGCCCATCTTTTCTCTAGCTCCCAACTTCACAACAGCTTTCAATAAGCGTTCTTCACCCTCATCTTCCATTGTAGCTTCTTCAACTTCTATTTCTTCTCTTTCTACATCACTGACATCTTCAGTGACATGTGTTATCCTTTGCATTTCTTCCATTACTTCCAATCTTGCGCGAAGCTCTCTCACTTCTCTTCCTACAGCAAGGTTTGTCATAGGTGGTCATGTGCGTATCCTCGGCCGCATCACTTCAACTGTTCCTAACACACTGAGTTCAACTTCAATTCTTTTTTAGGCTCTGATACCACTTGGTGCAGACCCCCTCCTCTCCAAGGGTTGCACGACCTCCTGGTCTAGGATCTTCTCAAGACTGAATTGAAACAGCCTTCGATTCCCTATTGGAACCTCTAAGAAAACAATCCATAGGTCTCTATGAAACTTCCGCCCACGTGAACAAGCGCTAAGTGAAAGCCTTTTTCCACATGACCATGCCTTTTGACCACATGCTTATTCGAAAAGGTGCGTTGCTATTTCACATATTGTCTATATGAGTCAACTAACTCTCCGTCCTTCGAACTTCTAAGTCCCAAAATTCCGACAAGGGTCCAGCGCATGTTATCTCTTATCCTCCATCCATTTGACCCTTCACTATGACACGGGGCCAATCCTTCTAAGTGCGTCGGTATTTCGCATATCAGGAACTCCTGATGTGATTCATCTCCATTCTCCCGATCCTCCGATACCCGAAATTGTGAAATATTTGGATTATATCAACAGTCCAAATGAGGTCTCTAGTCAACGACTGTGATTATGTAGCGATTTCATGTTTAATGAATCCTTGTGACTCGTACCTTCAAATTCTCAATTTATGAATCAATGAAACGTTGATCTATCGCCACATGTCCTCTTTCAATGGACAGTCCTGATGATTTTAGGATTTCGCATTTCGCTATTTCATGAATTTCAGTCTACTTCTTCCAAATCTTTTGGTTTCGCAAAATTTCGATGACTCCTCGCGACTAACCAGTGCGTTATTTCTTTGAGATCTAATGGTTTGTAAGATTTCGACTCTTTCTGAATGGGTCTTGACCCTCGATCTTGTCTAATCCTCAAAATTATTTTCTGAAGGATTTCTCCCGCTCAATCCTTTGTACTTGTTCTAAGTGTTTCCTCTCGAGACTTAAAACCACTACTCCTCCTGAACTTCTAGCAAATGAAATTAAAATCTCACCCCTTAACGCACACTTGCACTCTGTGTCATTTTCAAAAGACTTTTTGATGCTCTCCGGGCATACTCTATGCTCAACCTCCTAAGCTTTCAAACTTTAACACAAGTTTGTTTCTATACACACTCCTTACGCTCAATATGCACACTCTGCATACGGAATTTCCCCACTATCTATTATGATATTTAAGTCAAAAAAGACTTCTTCACATGCACTCCTTGTGCTCTTCATGCACTCCTTGCATAATATTACAGAATAGAAACAATTGAACTCATTCAATTATTCATTCATTCACTATCAACATCATCCATTCACAAACACATAAAAACACAGTCAAACCATAACAATATCAACACTGTGTATTTGGGTCAATTTCCTCTATTCTATTCATTTTAGAAGAAAACATAACTACGGTCGTTTATCCTTTACAACTATTACAAGAAAACTTGTCTAAGGACCCAGAGCTTTTTTTCTCTTCTTCCTCCTATCTAAATACTATTACATTTTTTTCAAGAGGTTACCTACTCAATTAATGCAACCTAATGACTAATCAGGGATAATATCCCACACCTGTAATACATTTACAGTCATGTAAAGGATTTACAATGGTTTCATCATTTCAAATGGTGGCTCGGTTTTACACAACCAAAATTAATTAACGAGAATTCCAAAAAGTCTTCACATCAATTCCAAGCTAGTTAATTGTCAGTTCAACTCCTTCTTTGTGTTGAGGTGTCCATTCTATTTCCACATCCGCTTCCTTTTGATGTGATTGCAATGCTCCTGCATCAAAAAAGGAGATCGGGAGAAATAAGACTGCAAATTGTTCCAAGTGCCTCGTCCATGCGATTTAAATACTTTGATTTTTCTATGGATGATGTTGGTTCTGTATCTGTATTCAATGTTAACATGTACAACCCTATGGTTCGGATATGTATTTCTACTTTATCCTTCCATGCAAAATAGTTGTAAGGTGTAAGAATGATTTCTTTTTGGAAATCCATCTTTATGTTGTCTTCAATCTTTTGTACCTGCAAAAAAATTTAGTGTAGCTTTTGCTTAGCAGTCTGTCAGCTCTGATACCATGTAAATGTGTTGAAAATGCACAGAGTAAATCTAGTGAAACTATAATACACACATTTGCAGAGACANACGTGATATACTCTGTATAACTCAATGAGTGCACACTGGAGGAGAACCAATGCACCATCATGGTGGTATAGAGTGATTTGTACACACACTAGTAGTTACGGTAGTGAAATTCCACCTAGTCTAGTGTCTCAGAAAGTTACAGGAGTGAACTGCCACCTAGTTGAGTTAACTAGCCAACTAGTCTTCAGTTAACTGACTAAACAAAGAGTAGTGAGGATTTAACTCAGGGAATCAAGGGTAATGTGCCAGTCTGGTGATGATACCAAGGAAAGGTCGAATTATCATGTTGATGATCCCAATTTTTCATGGTGACAAAACCAATGCAGCATCTAAACTCAACTCAACTAGTCAAACTGAAGTGTCAACTGAAAGAGAATATTCTTCAGCTGGAATATTCTCCCCTAAAATATATAAGACTGGATAATGACTAATTATGACTAATAAACAAGGAAAACCCTTAGGAAAAATAAATCCTAGGTGTGTTTGAAGAAAGGATCACCCTAAATGAGCACTGAAATTCCCCGAAAAAAGCATTATGTGAGAGTTTGGGATATCAATGACAACAACATCTATACATATTCAATCTCACACCCAAATTCTTTATCACTCCAATCACTTATACCTCTCTCCTATCTATGGCACAAATGATCCGGTATGGTCTTGTTACCTTGAAGACTAATTGTTGCATTATTTTCAAGGGCATAACATTGGTTGATCCCCAAAGTCCAACAAAAAATTGTTCAATAAAAAAATGTTCACTTGAAAATATATGTAAAACGGGTTGTGTCCTCCATTCAATCCTCATTTTTCCACAATTTTTAATATTACACGTGTATTTTCAGAGGACTCTTCCTTTTTTTTATCACTCTGTAATTTCTCAAGCTGACGAAGAAATTGATAGAGGTAACCACAAAACCACTTTGGAAGCTGGGATGTAGCCTTGTTAGCTTAAGAGAGGGATCTCTCTATCTGATTTAGCTTGTTTGATGGGAATTTTAGGCTAGTTATGATAGTACAAGGGTTGGTTTTATAACTTATTTGGTCGGAACAACCACGGAGGGCCATTGGGAAATAGAGTCAAAGAGTATGTGTTCAATCAAGATAGGTTATACATGAAACATTATAGGGAGGGATAGACACCTATGTTGGATTCTTAAGGTTGATGAGTGATTTGAAAGAAAGGTGAGGGGATCGGATTATTCCAGAGAAATTTAGAATGATGGAACTAACCCTCAAGTAGAAAACATTGAAATTATCCAAAACCAGAAAAAGAGTTTACATCAAAACAAATTATGTTCTTCAGTCTTCTATTGAATAATTCGGATTGGAAACACATAAAATTATAAAAGAGAAAGGAAAACATAAACAACGGTATATGTACTTCACCAACATAAATGACATAATAGTCCTGTAAATGCTGCAAACGTATTACTGAAATTTGAAAAAGGGAGGCTCTGTGAGCTCATCTACAATATCAATCCCATCCTTAAAAAAGTTCCTAGCCCATAATACATCAAAATGGGAAGTATTTATCAGTTGTTTACAAAGGATCATGTCATAAATGAGCAGGATTTATTTGAAGAAAAATCTAGACTAACTATTACAATCATAGAGGTTTGTTGAGATTCATTCAGAGATCTGGAACTATTTTGATGGGATTTGTGGGTGATATGTGCCTTTGAATCTGATATCTTTTCCATCTATCCTTTTCAATAATTTCTTCCTACCGAAATTCTTAAAAATAAGGTACACAGATCTCTTTGAATATATCAATATGAGATAGTTTTGTAAAATATGGGGGAGGTTTTTGTAGATCAACTTGTTTTGAGAAAACACCTCTCTTGGTTTTTCTAATTTCACCTCCATTTGACCGGGATCTGCATTTGAAAAATATGTGTCAAACAGAAAAATCACGAATCCCGAAAAATAGGGCTCAAAGATGCTCTCGATTCTCGCAATATGTAACAGATATGAGAAATTTGGGAGAGGTTATTATTATTTTTCCCGTTCTAAGAAAAAAACTCTTTCTTCTTCTGAAATTACCTCCTAGTTTTCCCGAAAATTGCCTTGGAAAATGACTGGTCGAAATGGATAAAAAAATGATTTTTGAATTGGGGAAAGTGGTTTTTGGAGGGGGGAAAGTGGTATTTCAGAGGGGGGATAGAGTGGTAAGTGGTTTA
>SNQJ01S0050047.1:3762-29888 GCA_010110895.2 Picea sitchensis | reverse complement strand
GTTCATATGGATTTGTTTTGGGATATGTGCATACGAGAGGTAAGTTTCACTGTTTTTGTTTTTTATGGTTTTGTTTTATAAGTATCTTTTATTTGTTTTATGTTTTATTTATAATGTTTCGTTTTTATTTGTTTTTTATTTTTATTTGTTTTAATTTTTATTTGTTACTTTGTTTTGTTTTACATGTTTTGTCTTTTCTTTGTTTTATTTATTTATTTATAATTGTTTCATATTTTAATTATGGTTTGTTTCTTGCTTTTTTTTCTATGATTTTTTTAAATATCTTTATTTTAATTATATATATAAATATATATAATTGTTTTAATTTTAATTTTAATTATTTTAAGTTAAAATTAGTATTACTTATTCACAATTAATTATTTATTAATTATTTTAATTTATTATTCAAACTATCACTTATTACCCTAATCTAATTACTAACCTACTAATTTATTATTAATTTAATTAGTTATTAAGCTAATCAAAAATTTATTTAATTATCTATCCTAGGTTATCTAACTTTGTTTTATTCAGGGAAGATTGGCGGGAGAAATATGAGGTGAATAGGATGAATGGAAAATGTAGTAAATGGCACAACAATGAATGAAGGATTGGGAAAAATGCATGGAGGGATAAAGTCATCCGAGGAAACCAGGCAAGCCAAGAGATTTTTTCATGAGAGAAACAACGGATAGAAACTGAATAATCAGACTTCCTATAATTTATAGGACCCTAGCATAGGCTCCCCTTGGGGATGGTATCCTCCCTGTAAGGTGTCAACAACATCATAGACTAAGTAGCCATGTTCATTGGGTTGATACCAAAACATGAAATTTACTCTGTCATGAAACCTCTCTGACTGAAAATCTTGAAATTGAGATCCAAATCATTTTGAAAATTGAAATATGAAACTGAAATTGGAAATAATGCTTGAAAACAAATGCTCAGGGAACTGAGCTTATTTGCACACTTCTACCTACCCTACACTGTTGAAAATCATGCGGAATCAAATAATACAAAAATGCCAATGAAGTCAGCCAAGTAGTTGCTGAAACAAGTGGACTACTTGACTGCTCGTTAGCACAATCAAAAGGACATCTTGACTTTTTGTCCACAAAATCAAAGTTGTAAAGTGTAATGGGAAGTGTTGAAAACATGATTGATCATTTAAGCTGAAAAAATCCTCCATGTAATATGCTATGGGATCATGAACGACACGACCTCTTTCTTTACTTTTAGAAAATTTATAGTCATAATTGGGTATGACACATATGTTTTTTATATCATCATATAGTTCCTGATATGGATGCAAATTTTCTAATGAGATTCATGTTGAACAAGACCATGAAGTTGGTTGCCTAATCAACTCTATATCATAACTGCTTTTAAGCTCATATCTAGCTAATGGAACAAGACTTTGACTACACAGATCATCCAAAACATCAACTATTCGATCCTGTAGAAACTGAGACGACTGTTGCAATGGAACTTCATATTTTTCTATGTGCTTATCATTCAGGACATTATCAAGATTCTTCTTCAAAAAATGAAATGAATTATAGCTTACTGGTACATGATTATTTTGCATTATCTCATAATCTATTTCAGTCTCTAAGCTTTCATTTGGGATTTGAAACTCAAGGTAGCTTATCGACTGCAATTTTGGGGCAAGAAAATTTTTTATATCATGAAAGACCTCTGCAATTAATTCATCATAAAATTCTCCATTCCTATTTTTGACAACTTGCTGGTCTTCTTGCTTATAGATTTCTCTTAGAAATTGGAATGAGGAAAGACATAAAGGCAAATATCTTTCACTTGAGAATTTTTTGCATTTTCCTCATTGTTGTCATAATTAATATGCACGGGCTGATTTTCATATTTGGGTTGTTGCAACTGAGCTTCTTCCTCCAAAAAATATGTTGTTGATTGCTTTGAAGAGTCAACCTTGATGTAGTCATCATCATATTGATCATACTTGGGTAGGTCATCCATATAAGAAATGTCATCAAGCATACACATTAGATCAGTTGATTTCTCCTCCACAAGATGATTTTGACTTTCATCTTTTTCCATGGCATGAAGTGAATACATAAAACAATAATTTGCAGATCTATGATACCAAGGATAAGAAACAAAATGTTTAGGAATAATGACCCTTTATTTTTCTGGAAAAAAATGGAACATGTTGTTTTTTAACAACAAGTTCATCTCTCATGATAATCGTTTGCATCATCTCTTTCATTGTGTTTTCCAGAATGTCTAGTTTCATTTATGAAAATGTCAGATGCTCATTCTTTGTGTTTTCCTTTTCTTATGCCTTCAACTTTGACTTTTTGATCAACATATTAGCTTCTACACCTATTTCATTGTTCTTCATTTCTTCAAGTGTTGTAGTATTCCTTTCTCTTAAATGAAATTCCATTTCCAGATCAAAGGCATCTGGGGTAGTGTAAGAGAGCTAAACCAGGAGGAGGTTTTATATTAGCAGGAATTGAATCGTAGACTTGATTGAACTTGGCTGAAAATTGTTTCATTGTTTCTCCTAGATGTCTTTTCAAATGATAATATTCTTCTAAAATGAGAAAAATGTTCATCTTGATCACCCATTTATTAAGGAAGACTTTCACAAACTGATTGAAATCACAAATGCTTACAGCTGACAAATTTTTGAACCATTCCTTAGCTTTACCTTGCAAAGATAGAGAAAAAATCCTGATACATAAATCATCTTCTTCAACCTCTAAAAGGTCAAGAAAATGTTCAAAACCATGAATGTATTTTTCAGTAGTGATGTTACCATATTCTCCATCAAACCTGGGAAGACATTTGTAATAATTTGCAGGGAAAACATGGAGTATAGAAGGTAAGACAAGAGGCTTGTATCTATCTGGAATTTTAACAGGTGTAGGAGTATGTACAGGAACTGTAAAATTAGGCTTAATCTTTTAAGGCTCATCGGGTTGAATATGACCAACATAAGTTTCAGTAGTATGGTCTTGACTAGAATCGGGAAAAGAGAAGAAATAATAAAAAATAAAGCCTATTATGTCTTGGATAAAATTCCAACTTGAATACCTAATCTCTCCATAGTGTTTTTTCATGTTTTTGTTGGTCAGTTTCATCCTCCAGTGGAGTCTTCAGATCATCTTGAAACTGTTTGGAGTCACCAAGTGAATAATTTAGCCTTGATGTGTTTGATCACTGTTCACCATCAGTAATCAGATCTGGAACTTGATACACTTTTCTAAGGAAGATTCCCCAGTGGAGTCGCCAAAATGTTATCACTCTGTAATTTCTCAAGTTGAGGAAGAAATTGACAGAGGTAACCACAAAACCACTTTGGAAGAGGGGATCTATCCCTGTCAGCTTCAGAGAGGGATCTCTCTATCTGATTTAGCTTTGTTTGATGGGAATTTTAGGCTAGTTATGATAATACAGGGTTTGGTTTTTTAAATTATTTGGTTGGAAAAGCCAGGGAGGGGCATTAGGAAATGGAGTCAAAAGAGTCTATGTTCAATCAAGATAGGTTATATAGGAAACATTACAGGGCAGGATAGGCACCTATGTTGGACTCTTAAGGTTGATGAGTGATTTGAAAGAAAGGTGAGGGGATCAGATTATTCCAAAGGAATTAAGAATTTTGGAACTAACCCTCAAGTAGAAAACATTCAAATTATCCAAAGCTAGAAATAGAGTGTACATCAAAACAAATCATGTTCTTCAGTCTTCTATTGAATAATTCAGATTGCAAACAAAGAAAATTATAACAAAGAAAGGAAAACATAAACAAAGGCAGATGTACTTCACCAACATAAATGACAAAATAATATTATAAATGTCACAACTGTATTACTAAAATTTGAAAAAGGGAGGCTCTATGAGCTCATCTAAAATATCAATCCCATCCTTCAAAAAATCCCCAACCCATAATACTTCGAAATGGGAAGTATTTATCATTTGTTTACAAAGGATCCTATCATAAATGAGCAGTATTTATTTTAAGAAAAATCTAAACTAACTATTACAATCATATAAGTTTGTTGAGATTCATTCAGATATCTAGCACTGTTTTGATGGGATCTGTGGGTGATCCATTCCTTTCAATCCGATCTCTTTTCCATCTGTCCTTTTGACTTTCTACCTCCCAAAATTCTGAAAATTAGGGCCCAGTGATCTCTTTGAATATCTCAGTATGAGATAGTTGTGTAAAATATGGGGAAGGTTTTTATATATAAACGTGTTCTGAGAAACAACCTCACTCAGTTTTTTTAAATTCATCTCCATATGACCGGGATCTGCGTTTGAAAAAGATGTGTCAAACAAAAAAATCATGAATCCCAAAAAATAGGGCTCAAAGATGCTCTTGATTCTCCCAATGTGTAACAAATATGTGAAATCTGGGAGAGGTTATTGTTATTTGGCCCGATCTGAGAAAACATTTCTTTCGGTTTCTCAAAATACCTCCTGGTTTCCCGAAAATTTCCTCGGAAAAAGCTTGGTCGAAATGGGTAAAAAAAACAATTTTTGAATTGGGGAAAGTGGTTTTCGGAGGGGGGAAACTAGTATTTCGGAAGGGGGAGTAGAGTGGTAAGTGATTTAGGAAGGGGAAGGGTCCGAAATGATAGGGAGGTTACGAGTGGTGGGGTGGAAACCACTTTTCGGACCCCACCCAATTAAAGTTCAAATGGAAGGGGGTCTGAAATACATTACACGCCATTGATTTGATTTGTTTTGGTATTTGTGTATATGGGAGGTAGGTTTTAATGTTTTTGTTTTTTATGGTTTTGCTTTATAAGTATTTTTTATTTTGTTTTATGTTTTATTTATAATGTTTCGTTTTTCATATTTTTTTTTTATTTGTTATAATTTTTATTTGTTATTTAGTTTTGTTTTGTGTTTTGTCTTTTCTTTGTTTATTTATTTGTTTTTAATTGTTTAATATTTTAATTATGGTTTGTTTCTTTTTTTTTATATGATTTTGTTTCAGATCTTTATTTTAATGATTTTTTTTAATTTTAATTATTTTAAGTTAAAATTATTACTACTTATTCACAATTAATTATTAATTATTTTAATTTATTATTCAAACTATCACTTATTAACCTAATCTAATTACTAACCTACTAATTTATTATACATTTAATTAGTTATTAAACTAATCAAATTTTATTTAATTATCTATCCTAGGTTATCTAACTTCGTTTTATTCAGGGAAGATTGGTGGGAGAAAGATGAGGTGAATAGGATGAATGGACAGGGGAGTAAGTGGTGCAGTAGTGAATGAAGGATTGGGAAAAAATGAACGTAGGGGAAAAGTCATCCGAGGAAACCGGGCAAGCCAGGAGCTTTTGTCACGAGAGAAAAAACACATAGAAACGAAATAATTAGACTTCCTATAATTTATAGGACCCTAACACTTTCCTTCACTTAATACCAAATATTGCTTGATTTTAATTTTTTTTATGACTTCTTCACAAACTCCAAGAAAGGGAGAGATATTGTATTTGGAAAATTAATCATTCAAATCAATACCGATATCTTCACAAGTAGCTTTTGACATGTCGACAACATCACTTGAAGTCTTTGTTGAGTGAATTGATTGTTCTCTTTGTGACATCACTTGGGGTGGCATATCTTGGGACATTTGAGGTTGTGGACTAGGATCACTTGGCTAGGTTGGAGGTTATTAAAGTTGAGGTTGAACTTGTTTATCCCTTGGTTAAGTAACCCAGTCCTTTTCTAGGATTTCCTCTTTATTTCTTCCTGAGTTGGTTTAGGGGCTAGAGCTCCGGAAATAGTGGCTTGGTCAAGGTCCCTTTCCTTTTCCCATTTAAATTGTTCATTACGAGAGTTAGAGAAAAAATTAATCTCATCAAAAAAATCATGCACATAGTTGATAGAGTTTCTTGGCCCATCATTGTAACGCTTACTTGCTAATCTAGTAGCTTCCTCGGAAACTAAACATGTGTCATGTTTATGCAGCAAATCACAACGTTTAAACCATGGAAAAGGATCTTCTTCTACCACATTGATTTCGTCTAAGGTGTTCGGGTGCCTTTTGTTCTTTATCATGTTGAGGTTTTCTAAGTCTATCCCAACCACCTCACCCTCTAGGTTGAAATATATTTTGTTGGGATTTCCTTTCCTAATGGAGTATCTTGTTTCGTATAGCTTGATTTTATTGTTGGAGGGTTTCTATTTGTTTAAAAAAAACATCTTCCATCATCTTCACAAAATCAACTAGAAAGGTCATCATATCATTATCAGAACTTGTAACATTGAAAATATTCTTCGTAGGCTCACTCTTAGTCATGGAAGATCTTGCTTGGTCGAGTCTTCCAGAAGCAGTAAAATTATTCTTGACCTTACAGAGTCTTAATTGGAACCATTTACCATCTACTTTGAATTTTTTTTATCTATAACTATTCCAAACATGCCACAGTGACAAATCAATGCCTTAAGTGGGTCCAACAACCTTGTGAAACTATTGAACGTTGTCTCCTTTATGATCATTGTTAAAGGCTTTCTTAGTTACCTAAAATTGCAGAAAACAAGGTGCATATGTTATGGTGATATAGATGTTCTTTTGGAAATGTTTTTTAGTTTCTTGCTCCTATATTCCCTAGAAATAAATCGTTGCTTAGTATGTGTCAATGACCTTACAAAACTACAAACATATTGCAATTTATTTTTACTACATGAGAGAATTGTAAGAAGAGTAAATCAAGTTATAGTTATGTAAGACTCTAGATAAAATTGTGGACACTTAATAGAGTATAAATTTATGGAGAGGATTGATGTAGAAACACAAAACAATATCCACAATTTGGTGATGATAGGGAAGATTCTTGACTAAGCAAAAATTTGTTGAGAAAAAAAAGCATCTTAAGGAACTAGATTGATTCAAACTTGATAGAATTAAACCACACATAACATACCCTATTTTAGATAAAAATGATTGATATGGATTGGATCATCATATAATTTGTCATGTATTTTGGTACTTTTGGGGTGGAAAAATTGGAGTTGTTGAATTGTAGGTCCCATTTCACGAGCATGTCTCACTTTGAAGACTTGGGGTATAGAACCTTTCAAAGCATGTTTGAGGCCTTACATGACTATTTTTGGGGTCAAAAATTTGCAAGCATAATTCAAACCTATTTATGCTATTTCAAAATTTGATATATTTCCAATGACATGAAAATAACCTCAATTGGAGTATGTGGAAATTGTGCCTCATCCAAGTTGACCTATATTTTTTACCACCATGATACTGAGTGGATTCCACGTCGAATTCCATTATTCATACATGTGGAGCTACTCACATGTGGTATTTCAATATTAGTCTAGAGGGTCCAAAACCATTAATAATAATTAGGGGTTGAGGTATTTGAAAACCCTAAGCCTAACCCTACATGACTATCAATCTATGTTAAACAGTAGGTCTCTAAGAAAGGTAGGGGTTATTGTCTTATTGTATAAAGTATTGTTCCATATGACGACATAGAAATGAGAGTGTGATATTGAGGGAGATCAAAGGGAGGAGACCCTATAACAACCATATTGGCCATAGTGTCCATGGAATATCCATAGTGTGGGCCCCTTTATTTGTACTTGCATTTCATAACGAAGAAGAAAGGATCAAAGAACATGCCTCACCTTTTGGTTGGGTTTTTCCCGTATAGCATTTTCCCAGGGAAGATATTATGTTCATCGTGTGAATGGTGTGTCATTGCTTATCTCTTTCATTTTAGGTAGAAATATTAAGTCTACAATATTATATTGCATGATTAAAATATTGTAGAACATTATAATATCTATTATGATGAACCATTTCAATGGAATATCCATGACATTTTACAGATCAAACTAGGTCAAATAATTTTCAAAGAAACCAAACCAATTCTATAAAGGTAAAAGTGCAATCCTTTATTAGAGTTTCCTTATTGGTTAATGTTTTGATGATGTTGCATTGTGTTTCCATAGATCATAACACCTACATATTTTCTATGGAGACAATAAGTTTAGTAGACAAACAAGTGTGACCATCAATGTTGCAAGTGTAATTGTGAGAAAGGCTATAAGTGTTGTTGTGTGAGCCCAAGGTTGTGAAACATTATAGTTTTNCGTATAGCATTTTCCCAGGGAAGATATTATGTTCATCGTGTGAATGGTGTGTCATTGCTTATCTCTTTCATTTTAGGTAGAAATATTAAGTCTACAATATTATATTGCATGATTAAAATATTGTAGAACATTATAATATCTATTATGATGAACCATTTCAATGGAATATCCATGACATTTTACAGATCAAACTAGGTCAAATAATTTTCAAAGAAACCAAACCAATTCTATAAAGGTAAAAGTGCAATCCTTTATTAGAGTTTCCTTATTGGTTAATGTTTTGATGATGTTGCATTGTGTTTCCATAGATCATAACACCTACATATTTTCTATGGAGACAATAAGTTTAGTAGACAAACAAGTGTGACCATCAATGTTGCAAGTGTAATTGTGAGAAAGGCTATAAGTGTTGTTGTGTGAGCCCAAGGTTGTGAAACATTATAGTTTTTTGTTGTACTATAATTTATATTACTTGCAATTTTGTATTAATGCAATAATTTTTAGTTTGTATATGACACGTGTCTTTACATGGCCCTCAAAATTTGTAGTTGCATGATTTGTTGTTATTGATTCAAGAGTGCAATGTAATTAAATTATTAACAATCAGTTATAAATAACTCAAGTAGAACATTGTTAAGTCATATAATAAATTGATTAGCAATGGAAACCCTTATTGAAGTAAGTTTACTACAGTAGTCTCAAAAGAAGTTTGAATAATCAACATATGTGTAAAGTTGTGTCAGTTCTCATCAATAATCGTGATCGGTAGATGCATAATGAACTATTGGTATAGATTAGAAATTTCAATTCTCTTGGTGTAGTAGCACGAATGTTTATGATAGGAGACTACACAATCGTGAAGATGGAATTATTGACATACAATTGAATGATTTTTTCTTTATTTCCTATTATCTCCTAGACTTGGGATACAAGGAAAAGTATTGGGCCGATGTAGACCAGATTCATAAATTAATTCATTAAACCATTCATGCCTTAAGAATGGATTGACAACCAAAATATTCTCACCACAAGATCCCAATCACTCCATTAATGAAGATCCATCGACTAGCTTACGTATATGTCCCCTTCCACTTTGTTGTAATATTATACACTATACCATACTCCCCTAATATGTTGAATATGAGTTTATCTCAAAATAATTCCAAATTGAAGGTTCTAACTAGAGATGTACACTATAAAAACTCAATTGATACATCTATTACAACCATAGGATGAGATCTTACTCAAACTTTCTAATAAAATATTTAACATGGTCCATAATGAACAAGGCTTTGTTGGTGTTACCTTTCAAAAAAATATTTCTTACATGACCCTTTCCTCTAAAGGTATTTACTCTCTCATTTCACTAATGGAAAACTTCATAATCCATAGTCTTATGAACTTGAATAAATTTTCATTCTTCCAACTCAATTCACATAGACATAGATTTCCAATCGCCAACTTGCATACTAGCAAACCATATATCCGCCTAATTGGAAGATCTTCTTAAAGTGGAAAATTTGAACATTTCCAATTTCATAAATGTAATGCTTTCTTTAACTATTATATTCTCCCATATATTTCCCATGAAGATTTATTGTTTTATTATCTATGTCATTGTCTGATATATAATATAGAATCGATCTTTGAGTGTGTATTATTCCATGTGTTAGACCAAAAAAGTTTTCCATTTCTCTTATATATTGAAAAGACATTGTGATATTAAATTCCATATTTTCAATTTCAAAAATAAATAAATAATAATTTATATTCTCCATGTGATTCCATGATGGCTCATGAAAAGACTATTTAAGTCCTTATTGTGACATATATGACTATGGAGAAGTTTCTTTATATACATATTGTTGATGTTTTGGTAGCAGCGGGAGGTATTCCCTCGTGGAAAACCTTTCTTAGAGAAGAATAAGATTCCATAAGTCAAAGGAAGACCATTGAACAGTTGAATAACACCCCAGAAGAGAAGTTGTCCCACAGGAAAATAATAAAGTGGAAATATAATTTCCAGGAAGAGAAGTCGACCCACAAAAATAATAAAGTAAATTTGGAGACTCGGAATAAAAGTTCATCCCCAGACAGACATCCATATTAATATAAATACATGACTGGATCATTTCTTTTTTATAGTTAGACAGTTCTCCTTCTACAGTGCGCACTAGGCAGCTAGCAGTTGTAGTTGTGGAAATTTCAATATTTTTTGTTTTATGGTTCTCTTGAAGAGTGCACCCACTTGGGGAAGGATATTCTTGGTAGTTCTTGGTGTTTTCTCTTGTGCACTACCTCTAGAAGCGTTGCACTAAGGTTGTGTGGTGCTTCTCAGTTGTCCACCCTTGCTAGGATTTAACAAGAAGAAGAGATAAGTACTTGTTATCATGGTTTATTCATTGTTGGTTTTTCTCTTGTGAAGAGAGCTTGTCCATGGTTTTATTTCATTATCAGAAAGATTCTCTCTAAGAAAAATTGGCTAGGCTTGGTTTTTCCCCGAGTTTGGGGTTTTCCCAAGATAAATATTTGCGTCTTCTTATGCTTGTCTATCTAATTCTAGATTTTGTTTATTTTAAGTATATGGATGTTCAATGTTAAGAGAATATCAACATACTCTAGTTAATGTATTTCTAATGAAACTTTAAGACAATCTAAGATGGTTTCATAGATGGTTACCTTCAGAACAGTTTAACCACTGGAAGGAAGATCATACTTTGGGATATTTTGTTGCACCTTGTCGCTGCATAGTTTTTCTTTTGTCAATATCTTTGAGAATTTATTATAAAGTCAATTCAAAAACAAATTGGCATATATAATTTTTCCTTTCCCTAGTGCACCTGTTGCATTTCTCATATTGAATTTTTGTCATAGTTTAATTGTTAGGGTTTTAGTCTTGTTGACATTTTCTTGGACATTGAACCTTTAGATTTAGATTTCTAACTTCTTCTTGTTGATGTAATGTCTTGGATATTAGAAGAGAAGTTGGATGGTGCTACAAATTTTAAAGGTATACACTTCTATATAAGTTATATCATGGATATATTTGCAAGAGATGTACACTTGGAAAAAAGATAGTTTCCAAGCAATGACAATAGATCCAAAGGGATCTTAAATCTAGTGCACTTAGAGGAAGCCCAAGAGTTGGGGGAAGAAGTGGTGATGTCTCATATAGTATATGGAAAATGGGACAATAGAAATTAAGATTCCAATTTTTCATATCAGGTTTGATATTTTTTTATTGTTGCATCTTAAATAAATATTGTGACTAGGACAATAGCCTTTAGAGCTCTATTACTGCTAAATATTATTTTCCATCAAATGTTTAGTAACACTTGAATATTGTTAGTACTATGATCATTGTGTAAATGACCATTGTTTAGTACTAATGATGCACTTTTTTTCAACATAAATTGATCTCCTCTAGGAGATGTTCTTGGTTGTTGACTTTGTCCCAGGAAGGTTATCTTATTAAATTCCATGGAGGTTACAATGGAGATGTCCTTGTTTTATTTCAAGAAGGTCACCATGGAAGAATGATTGATAACAACAATAGAAAATTGTTGTTGTTTTTCTTACTCTTGTTCTTTGCAAGTTACCATGGAGGAATATTTGGTCACAACACTAGAAAACTGTTGTTTCTTATTCTTTTTTTGGTTCCAGGTAGGTCATCGGTGATAGCTATGAGGAGTTATAGTGATAGTTGAAGGAGGACATATATTAGATAGTCTCTATATGAGACATGGAGTAGACTATCCAAACATAGAGCTATGTACATGACCGTATATGTCCATGTACCGAAGAAGAAGAGGACAAATCTAGAATCTTCTGGAAAGAAGGGTACTTTTACGGGATACAAAGTATCACTTATGGAAATTTGTTTTACCTTGAGAAAGTTTTGGGATATCCTTGGTCAAGTTGGACCTATTTTGGGACTTCGACATCCTGTCGAAGATGGAGTGCAAGACGAAGCAGAGATCGCGGGATCTCGGCCCCTTTTTGGGTCCTTTTTCGGATTTGGGAATATGTAATGGGTATGGGATGTCGTTCCATGGGTTTACCCATGTTTAGGCCTATTTTGTAAAGTATAAATAGATGTCTAGGCAATGTAAGGAGAGGGGAATAGGCATCTATGTGATGTGAGGCCAATAAGCTAAGTGTTAAGTGCAAGTATGATTTGTAGATGCTCTGTGCATATTGTGAGAAATTGTAGAGCTAAGTGCAAGTGGTTGTAACAAACTATGAAAGGATTTATGCTAGACCTAGCTCGGGGAAGGAGGATCTGGAAAGGTGTGCACAGATCTCCTATCCTATGTGGAGTAGGGTTTTGTGGCTCTGTGCATGTAGATGACTGATTGAAGCTAATAAAGAAGAATAGTTGGTGGATGTATCCCCAGGGTGGGGGTGAACCACATAAATACTGTGTTATTCTGCTATGTGCGATGTTCTGATGTATTTATGTGTTATTTGTTAAGTGCTTGATATAGATAGATAGATAGATAGATAGATATGTTTATTCTTTGTGCTTATGATGAATCTGGATGTTAGATCTAATCTAGGTGAATGTGCTTAGTGCTTGAATCTGCTAGATCCGATCCATTTCTTTATGCTAAGTGCTTAAATACATTAGATTAGGGTGAATGCTACGATGCTTTGTTTTATCTGTGAAGTAGATATTGGTTAAATAATAATGAATTGACAGTGTTAGGTGCTCTATTAAGTATTATAATCACAAATCCATGTCCCAACTAAGGTTGCAAACACTTGAGTCCTACAACCACCCCTTCCTCTACCTCAGGTGAGACTTCATCTGCTTCGTAGGTGTTGCCGAAAGGGTCGGTAGTTAGGGTTTTGTTGGTGCATTGTTGTAGCATTGAACCCTGGGCCTATCGTTGTGCCAAAACATAATTCCATTGCCGCGACCTGAAACTATGATTGTTGGGAACTGAGGAAGAAGAAGCTCTGTGAAAATATCCAACCTAAAATTGTGAAATCTCTGTGTGTAGATTTGTTTCTCTAGTGTGCAGTACTCTACTTAGTTTGACAAGCTCTGTGCTAAGGAAAAGAAGTTTGGTCTTAGGAAAAAAGGTAAGATCTGAAAGCTTTGTGCTCTGAGAAAGGAAAAAGTGAGACTTTTTGACTAAAAGAGGTAAGATCTGAAAGCTTTGTGCTCTGATAAAGGTAAGAATATTGAAAAGTTCTAGATATGAAAGCTTTGTGCTCTGTAGAAGTAAGACAAGTGGGAATTTTTGTTTCAATAGTATGGATCTAGGTATATTTGATAGATTCTATCCTAGCTTGAAAACTAGGGTATTAATAGATGAAAGAAGATTTGATATGAGTAGATCTTATAAGAATAGTGAAAAATATTTTAAACCTATGCATAGAAAGAATGTTTGGACTAATAAGTGTATGCAGGACCCTAGAAAGAAATGTTTTCAGGTTAGCTACCATGATCCTAGCATGTAGTGCAGGAAAGGCTGGGGATCATTTAAAAGAAAGAGAAGATTAACCCTATGTTACAGTTGCAGAAAACCGGGACATTTTGCTAAGGAATGCCCTGGGAGAAGACCCAGTTGTCTTTGTTGCAAAGCTATGGACCATGAAGTATTGGATTTCCCTAGAATGATTGCTAATGTTGAAAGAATGAATATGAACCGAAACCCTAAGGCAGATCCAGAATCAAGGATTCTGACAGAATCCCAGAAAGAATCAGAAAAAGTATTGCTACAGATGAAAGAAACCCTAAATGACCACTGACATGTCAGATTATCAGAGATATTCAAGGAAAAAGAATGCCTTGAAGCAAGAATATAAGACTTTGACATTGACTGTGTTATAGATGAGGAAACATAGGCGAATATTATGATAGAGAGAACCTAGGAAGTTATAGGGAGGCCTGCTATGATTCCTTCCTTAGAAGGAATAGGACTATTCAAAGGAAAGTTCATAAACCTATGTGGAAAACTCACCCGGATACCTATGAATTCCAATGGAACTTCGGCAGAAGAAGATTTTGAGATTATTAAATTTATTGAGAACAATGCCACATTTACCATGCTACTAGGAAAACCTTGGATTGAAAGAAATTAAGCTAGAAGGCAAGAAGAAGAAGCAATTTTAGAACAAAAGAAGCAAGAGTTAAAAGAATTCATGACTAGAAGGATCACACACTTGATTGAAGAACAAAAGAACATATTGAAGCTATTTAACACCAAAGACCTAGATGTTGAACTTGCAATAACACTAGAAGACCCACAGAATATTGAAGTACCCATTCCAAATAAAGAAGAAGGATCACCCTTGAATCTTAGGGAAGAATATCAACAGTGCAAAGTAACTTTGCCAAAAGAAGATAAGAATCAGAATGGAGAAAGGCCTACCGAGATGAAGCTCACTGGGAAGAAGGCTAGAAAGCTAAGTAAGAAGAGAGCTAAGATTGACAAGTTGGAGAAGGTTTCAGAGGAAACCTCGTAGAAGGGACATTTGCAAAATTGGAGCTTCGTCGGGATATTAGAACAAAGACACATGGCACTTCACCATGGCAAAGAAATATAGTCGTTGGGGACATTATAACCGTTAGACCAATGCTCTGAATGGGTAGAAATACATTTATGGATAGACATCTCGTCATCCGACCATTGGGACCACTCCATAACGGACATAACAGAGTTAATGAAGGATTCATACCTGTTGCAAGCGACCCGTTGCCGAGTTACCTATTTATCCCATCACTCCATGCACTAAGAACACTTTTGACAACTGAGAGTTTGAGCCCACAGAATAAGTTGATTGTATACAATGATCATTGTGCTCTTTCTCTCTATCCCATTATTGTGTCTAAGTGACCTTCCGAACCTGAGATTGTTAACCCCGAGTGTGTATGTCGAACGAGTTGAGCGCTATAGAGAAATCTATTGAAGAAGTTCTGATCGATCTCATGACTGAAAGAGTCATGTTGATGTATACAAGTTTACAAGCATCATCGATGAGAGGACTTCCAGCCTCTTTTTCCACTGCTCACGAAGCCGGACCATCCCGACCATCAGATGAAAAGAAAACCAAGAACAGGGATGATCTAGCGAATTCCAAATTGATCCCAAGTATATTACCCACCTATATTCCACCTCTGAGAGGTGCAGCAAATCGAGACAGCGTGCCCATACATTTTGAATACACCTTGGTTACGACGTGCCTCCCAAAGGGAATACGCACAGTTCGAGCAGACCAAGATAAAATTGTAGCATTGAAGTTTAGCAACTTCAACCTTAGAGATCACAAAGTCTATGACATGCTTTCCCCACATAAGTACCTGAACAGAACTAAGGGGAATAATTTGAATATAATCCCCCAGTCGTGGACTATGAACCTCGCATAGTCCACCCTATTTAACGTCATGAAGATTCCCCACTTCGGACGACACTAGGAGGTGAATTCATGTGTCAAATTGTTGTTGTCTTGTTACCATGGCGTCTATTTGTGGATAAACCATCAGATAACAATTGATCCAACACTGATCAATCGGATCATGGGATTGAGTATGCAAGGACCTTATCCTCAATATTTTTACCCCGTAAAATCCATGGATCGGGCTCTACCACAAAAGATCAAGGACACTTATGGCGATGTCGAGAAGGGCACGCGAGGCTAAAAGGTAGCATCTATCCAGAGTGGTGCAGTGTGCCTCGTCTGTCAGTTTATTGCAAGGAAGTTAGTAATAAAGAACCAACCTACCCAACTCACTGGTTTTGTAGTCAACCTCGCAGGGAAGTGCACGGAAGGCCTTCAGATGAACTAGGCGAAGTACCTGGTGAACCAGTTGGAACTCGACTATAGAGAAGCACAAGATCAAGGATATGAATTTCATCTCAGCTAGATCTTGATCCTTATATCTTTTATTGCCTAGGATATGATGGAAGGTACGACCTTCCCAGACATCGATCCATTTGAACCACTGGCCGCGAAGTTCAGTACACTGTGGTACTCAAGAGACATGAATAAACAATGGCAGTCAAATGTTGTTTTTCATACCTACTACAATCAGTTGAAGATATCCATAAAGTCTGAGCCTCACATGACTCCGAACACTCTACACCGGTTCTGGCCTTTGATTAAGTTCAGCGCAAATTGACATTTTATTTACATCACAACGTGCGCCGAAAAACAAAAGAAACAGCTTCAGTCCTACTACAAGCTGACGGAGGAGGACTTGGAGGAGATCACAAAGGACTAGTCAGAGGACCTCCTTATTCTAGCATACCTTGTGAATATATCTAACATCGACAGCCTAGAAACTGTGCTGGATACGCCCAGACCTAGCAGAACAAAAAAGACCGAAGAGGTCTAAGAGATAGATAGTGCATCCATGAAGACTGCTTCCATATCACTAGAGCAAGGAGGTGATGGCGAAGATTTGAATGACAAAGAATTTTAACATAAGCAAGGAGACGAGGTTGATCCCCTGAAGAAGAGGAAAGGTTCACCTTCGAAACCTTCCTCCCAGAAGAAATCAAAGGCCACCATGACCAAGATGCAGACCGTCCTCACCTCCAATGACTTCAACTTCCTCATAGAATCCCTACAACATGCTTCGCTGGAAATAGCAGAGAAACAAGAAGCAAAGCAAGAGGAGATGTATGATCGAATTGAGACTTAACTTTGAGGGGTACAGCAGGCCCTACAGTCCAGTCGCATAGTCTCCACTGCGCTCGGAGAACCAGAATTGGGAGATGAGCCAGCTCAACTCCACCGCCTAGCCGATACAGTCGAAGCTCGCCTTCGACGAGCTCAGGAAGAAACAGTGAAATCCACCCAGGCTTTGACACCAGTACAAGGAGTACTCGTCGAGCAACGCAGTTCTACAGAACAGAAAAATCTTTCTCTCCGAGCAAAGTTTGATGAAGAAAAAGAACAACTACAACAAGAAAAGGAACAGTTTCTCGCAGAGCAACTCGAAGTAAAAGAGGTGCTCAACAGATCACTTCGCTCTATGATAGTCTTATAAATAAAGGCAGAAGACCAAGTAACATAGTAGGTGAACCAACTCGCAGAAGCCATCCAACAGCTACAGCAACGCATAACAGATTCGGAGCTACGCATTGTACCTAAGACCCCACAAGATGTAAGAGACCAAAGAGAAGCAACTGCCCAGAGTGCAGTTGAAAGGCTAAAGGCTCTTACCCTAGAATGCAAGAAACTTACCGATCGTAGTGCCCAGACCTATGAACAACTCACGGAGAACCCAGAATTGAATGTAATAGAGTCACAACTCCAAGAGGTGAAGTATCAAGCTGAAAAGATACAGACACAGCTGAAGTCCCTGTCAACTATAGAAAGAATGAGGTGCTCGCAATATCAACGCACTTCACAACAACAGATCCATACTATCCAAAGCAGAGTTATGGAGGTAACTCAGAAACTCCAACCAGTACAAGACAAGGCCTATCAATTGTTTATAGAGGTAGAAGGCCAAGGAGCAGAGCTAGAGCAGGTTGTCACTACAATTGAACAATGTCTAACGGGACCTATCAACGAGGAAGTCATCCAAGAGTTCGTTGAATAGGAGGTCGTAGCATAGCACCAAGTCAAAGTAGCTTGAGCCAAGATCGATGCATTCAAAGTAGAAATAGTTAGACCAGAGTGACTCGGGACGAGTCACGGGTGAGTGTTGGGGGCATGTTGGCCCTTGACCAAGTTTTGGGAGATCCTTGGTCAAGTTTGACCTACTTTGGGACTTCGACAGCCTGTCGAAGACGGAGTGCAAGATGAAGCAGAGATCGCAGGATCTCGGCCTCTTTTTGGGTCCTTTTTGGGATTTGGGAATATGTAATGGGTATGGGATGTCGACCCATGGGTTTACCCATGTTTAGGCCTATTTTGTAAAGTATAAATATATGTCTAGGAAATGTAAGGAGAGGGGAATAAACATCTATGTGATGTGAGGCCGATAAGCTAAGTGCTAAGTGCAAGTATGATTTGTAGATGCTCTGTGCATATTGTGAGAAACTGTAGAGCTAAGTGCAAGTGGTTGTAATAGACTGTGAAAGGCTTTGTGCTAGGCCTAGCTCAAGGAAGGAGGATTTGGCGAGGTGCACACAGATATATTGTCCTATGCGGAGTAGGGTTTTGTGGCTCTATGCATGTAGATTATTGATTGAAGATAATAAATAAGAAGAGTTGGTGGACATATCCCCAAGGTGGGGGTGAACCATATAAATGTTGTGTTATTCTGCTTTATGCAATGTTATGATGTATTTATGTGTTATTTGCTAAGTTCTTGATATACATAGATAGATACATATTTTTATTCTTTGTGCTTGTGATGAATCTGTCTATTAGATCTGGTATAGGTGAATGTGATTAGTGCTTGAATCTACCAGATCTGATCCATTTCTTTATGCTAAGTGCTTAAATACATTAGATCAGGGTGAATGCTATGATGCTCTGTTTTATCTGCAAAGTAGATATTGGTTAAATAATAACGAACTGATGGTGCTAGGTGCTCTATTAAGTATTATAATCATAGATCTGTGTCCCAGCTAAGTTTGTAGACACTTTAGTCCTACAACCACCCCTGTCTCTACCTCAGGTGAGACTTCATCTGCTTCGTAGGTGTTTCCAAAAGGGCCAGTAGTTAGGGTTTTGTTGGTGCATTGTTGTAGCGTTGAACCTTGGGTCTTCCCCTGTGCCAACAAGATTTATTGTGAGGAGTAGAAGGATATGAAAGATGATTGTATAGAACCATCTAGTTCAGATGATCACTCCTCAAACCATCATGAAGAGTTAGTGGAGCTAGAAGGGCTAGTGGATCTACCTAGAGATGTTGCAGTGACTATGAGGAGGTCAGCATGGCTTCATGACACTTGGCAGGATGCATTGACACATCCCTGTGATACTTTCAGGGAGACCAAACGACCTAAGATATTCTCAAGTTATATGGCATTGATGATCCACATCATGAGAAGGAATATATAGCTCCACGAGTGGTGAGGTAGGTGGCCCCACCAAGTACCATCTTAGAAGGAGCTAGAGTTCAGAGGGAGTCATCCCTCAATATCTAGTAGGGAAGAGAATCCCTCCCTAGTACAATTCATAGGAGATCATACTTTAGAGGAGGTAAACAGATATAGAGGGAGTAGATGGATATGAGATTGTATAGAATCATAGGGTTTCATGTTCCAAAGGGAGCATGTAGACTCAAAGTGATCTTGATCTTAGAGAGAGTCAGTCGACTCAGAGGAAGAGTCGGTCATTCAAGGGAAGTTCCCCCTCAGATTCAGGTGGGAGAGAGATATCTTCCAAGACAGATAGACAGGTGCCATGATTTGAGGAGGCTATATCGAACCTTTATAGGCTTCTAGGAGATGTGATATCTCCTAGGAGGACTCCCTTGTTTCATTAGAATTTTCTACAGTGATAGAGAAGACAACCAACCAAAAGGACTGAGATATGGATTTTTCCTTAGTCACAGAGAATCATTGATTCAAAACCTTGCACTTATGAGAAAGCTGTAAAGAAGCAAGTGTAGAAGGATTCCATGATGGAAGAGTACCAATCCATCATGAAGAATGATGTGTGGGAAGTGGTTCTGAAATCATAAGGGAATTCAATGGTGACTTCCAAGTGGATATACAAGATCAAACATGTTGCATATGGAAACATAGAGAAGTACAAAGAGTGATTTGTGGCTAGAGGATTCTCCAAGAAAGAGGGAGAAGATTATGATGAGATATTTTATCTAGTAGCAAGGTACACTTCCATTAGAACTTTTATTTCTATTGCATCTGTTATGGGATGTAAATTACACTGGATGGATGTCAAGACTACCTTATTTAATTGTGCAATTGGAGAACAAGTGTACATAGAGTATCCATAAGGTTTTTTGATCCATAAGAAGGATTCACATGTTTTCAAATTGAACATAGCCTCTTACGAGATTAAGCATGCACCTAGGGCATAGTATGCCAAAATAGAAAGGTATCTAATGAGATTGGGGTTTACCAAGAGTGATGTAGATCCCAACCTTTACTACAAGGTTGAAGATAGTTTCCCATTAATCTTGGTACTATATGTGGATGTCCTATTTCTTACAAGGGATTAGAAGCTCATAGATGGGTGCAAGAGGGAGATCACTTCATATTTCAAAATGAAGGATCCAAGTTTAATGTACTATTTCTTGGGATTAGATGTGTGGCAGAGGCCAGATGAGATTTTCCTTAACCAAGGAAAATGTAGAGTTGAGATCCTATAGATATTCAGAATGATGGACTGCAAGTCCATGGCTACACCTATGGTTATGAATTTGAAGCTATTGAGTGATTCATATTCATATTTGGTTGATCCCACGATGTACATACAATTGATCAAATCTTTGATGTACTTGGTTAACACCAAGCCAGATATATTATTTGCAGTGAACATATTGAGTCAGTACATGGTTGAGCCTATACATGTATATTGGATAACAAAAAATCATTTGTTGAGGTACCTACATGGTATGGTTGGATATGGACTTCAATATGTCTCGGGAGGTTAAGTAAAGTTGCAAGGTTATACAGACTCTGACTGGGAAAGTAATGAAGTGGACCGGAAAAGCACATCAGGATGTTGCTTCAGTTTGGGATCAGGTATGATCTCATGGTTGATAAGAAAATAGACATCATTGGCACTCAGTACAATAGAGCCAGAGTATATAACATCCAGTGTTGCAAGTCGTGAAGCAATGTGGCTTCAAAAGTTACTTGCCTAGTTATTCGATCTAGAGTTGGAGCCAACTTTGATATATTGTGATAATCAAAGTTGTGTGAATCTTTCAGAGAATCCAGTCTTTCAGGACAATTCAAATCATATGGATATCAAATACCCTTATATCCGATACATGGTGCATAAAGGAGCAATGGAGCTTCTATACATATCCACAAATGAGCAGATAGAGGACATTCTCACCAAGCCTCTGTCTAGAGTGAAGTATGAGCACTTCATATACAATCTTGGCATGATGTAGAATGTCCACCCTCATTGAGAGGGAGATGTGATGTTTATCCTTCAGTAGGCTCTCCCTTTGGCCAAGGGTTTCCCAGATCATTCATGTGAAGTGTCTGAGGGAGTAATGTGTAGCCTGGCACAATTCTTGCCTACACCAAGTGAAGTGGCTAGGTGTGATTGGGAATTGTAGCATGGTATTTCCTATGCCATATGAAATGGCTAGGTGTGATTGGGAATTGTAGCATGGTCTTTCCTACGCCATGTGAAATTACTAGGTGTGATTGTGACCATGGAGTAGCCTTGGGACTATGGTAGTAGTCTTTCCCATACCATGTGAAGTGGATGGGTGTGACTGGGACCACTAGAAGAGGAGAAACATCATAGTGTAGTCGTGAGACTATGGTGGTAGTCTTGGACTACTAGATGCTCATAGCATAGTCATGAGACTATGGTGGTAGTATTGGACTACTATATGCTCATAGCATAGTCATGAGACTATGGTGGTAGTCTTGGGATTACTAGATCCTCATAGCGTAGTCATGAGACTATGGTGGTTATATTGGACTACATGCTCATAGCGTAGTCGTGAGACTACGGTGGTAGTCTTGGACTACTAGATGTTCATAGTGTAGTTGTGAGACTATGGTGGTAGTCTTGGACTACTAGATTCTCATAGCGTAGTTTTGAGACTATTGTCATAGCCTTGGGACTAATAGATGCTCATAAGCGTAGTCCTAAGACTATGGTGGTAGTCTTATCCATGCCATGTGAAATGGATGGGTGTGATTGGGACTACTAGAAGAAAACATCTTGGAAGAATACCTCCCTAGCTGATAGGGAGTGTCGATGTTTTGGTAGAAACGAGAGGTATTCCCTCCTGAATAACCTTTCTTGGAGAAGACGAAGATTCCATAAGTCAAAGGAAGACCATTGAATAGTTGAAGAACACCCCAGAAGAGAAGTCAGCCCACAGGAAAGTAATAAAGTGGAAATATAATTTCCAGGAAGAGAAGTCAGCCCACAGAAATTATAAAGTAAATTTGAAGACCCGAAATAAGAAGTCGGCCCTGGACAGGGATCGAGATTAACATAAGTACAAGACTTCACCATTTCATTTGTGCAGTCAGACAATTCTCCTTCTGTACTGCGCACTAAGTAGTTAACAGTTGCAGTCATGGAAGTTTCATTATTTATGGTTTTATGGTTCTCTTGGAGAGTGTGCCCCACTTGGGGAAGGATATTCTTGGTGGTTTCTCTTGTGCCCTTCCTCTAGAATATTTTTGCTAAGGTTGTTTGGTACTACTCAGTTTTGTACCCTTGCTAGGGTTTAACAAGAAGAACAAATAAGCACTTGTTATGAGGATTTCTTCATTGTTGTTTTTTCTCTTGTGAAGAGAGCTTGTTCATGGTTGTATTGCATTATCAGAAAGATTATCTCTAAGAAAAGTTGGCTAGGTTTTTCTCCGAATTTTGGGTTTTCCAAGGATAAATCTATGTGTCTTCTTGTGCTTGTCTATGTGCTTCTAGATTCTATATATTTTAGGTATATGGATGTTTAATGTTAAGAGAATATCAACATACTCTGGTTAATCTATTGCTAATGAAAATTTAAGAAAATCTAACACATACATGGAGAGGATGATAGAGGGATTTTGATGGCAAAGGAGGGTAACTCAACCTCTCTTCTAGTAATTATTATTTTATTTATTTTTTAAAATTACATATTAGTTATTTGACATTTTATTGATGTTACATGTATATATACATATCAAATTAGCATTCAAACATTTATTTAACATTGACTAGATACGGGACATTAGCCTATGCATCAATTATGTCACACTAAAGAGATTTATAGAGATGTGGCAGAGTCCAAAATATACATCGATGTCTCATCACCTACTTGATGTTAAAAGTAGACATTTGGAGTTTGTCACATGGCAGGGACCAAGTAATAGATTCTAAATTAGTTCACATTGCACTTGTTGAATATTTGTTCCTTTCACGTTGATTATTCAATAGGTAAACGATGCTTTTTGTCATGTGTTCCACACAAAATTGAAGAGGTAAATGTTGGCTACATGTCATCTATATGTCATTTTAGCATCGAGTAAGTGATGAATATGCCAAAAAAAAGGTAACAATTTCTTACTCGTTGGATTAGCGACGTGTAAGATGTTGAATATTCTATGACAATTAGCCAACATATAGTCAAATCATGAGTGACACGAAATCAACATTTGTAATGTTGAACTCACATTGAATTATGTTGAAAAATGGGTTCAAATATAGTAGTGATGGCATTACACAAAGAGATTGACCTATTCTTCTAATGTATGGGGAGCAACTTTCTTAGGTATCAATGCCAAAAAGGTAGAGTTTAATGCTACTAAAACCCAACTTGAAACTCTAGATTCTTCCACCACTCCTAGAATATCCTCCTCTATGAGATCATAGAATCACGGGTAGAACTTGATGGGAAATCATTCTAGACCCAGGTTGTTATATTTTTAGAAGGAAGAAAGGACATCCTTTAAATCCTCTTTAGAAATTGCCTCCACTAAACTATCATTTTTCTCCTCATGGACAAAACTTGGAAACAAAGTGGAGAGTTTTATAATTTTTTCTATGTTAATTGATCTTAGGGGTCCTTAAATAGATTCATGTAATGAGAAACCCCTACACTTGCTATCTCTTTGAAATTATGAACTATTTAGGTGTCTAATATTGAATATACCATTTAGTATCATTACATTTCCCATGTTTGCAAAATTATAGAAAAACTTGGTATTTTTGTCTCCTTAGTCTACCCAAATGGCTCAACTCTTTTGATGATGTTATTTAGCCTCTTCCCAAATTAATAATGCCTTTTTTTTACATCTTCCAATCTCTTTAAAGTAATAGCTTGTCTTTTAAAGAGCTACTAGTGGCATTTGCTTCATGAATCCTTATAAAGTGATTTTCCATTGATAGAAGATATTGTTCTGAATTCTTATCCCATCTTAGGGAAGCTGATGAACAATTTGATAAGGGTGGGTATTCAATTATACTAGAGGTTCCTGCTGGACATGAGGGATCGTGGTTTACCAAAGGTACAGTTGAAAGGTAGGGAGAGCTTTTTGTTTTTAGGAGTGGAGAAAAGATCACTTGATGTCGATTCCTAGTTTTTCAATCTTCCTGAATATTTTTTTAATTAGTAGATTGGATTTTTACCCATATGATTCTTGAGTCCATTTCCTAGGTTTTGTGATCCATTTTTAAGTATATTTCAGAGAGGAGAAAAGGTTAATTGTTCTCACTTTATATTTTTGCAATTTTTGTGAATATTTTATAGTTGGTAAGTTGGATCTAGCATATGAATAATCAGTCCAATGTAGATTTTTTCTCATCTAGTTTTTTTTTAAAAGAATTGATGTCACTTCAGAAATTTACAAAATTTCGCTGAAGGTCTTACTGTTAGTGATTTGGGATCTGCCCATATGTGTATTGGGTTCAAGTCAGAGATTTGGGATCTGCCCATATTCTCATGAAGTCTCTTGACAATGCTTCGTATCGTATAGGTTTGTCCAGTTCGAGAGCACTCTAGAGGTCCTTGAATCGATTAGTGACGAATGTAGCGAGGTTCTGGTGGTGAACACATAACTATTGCTCCGAGTCTTTTCGATACTTCTTTCATGTCATGTAATTAAGCCATTTAACCTTTTGGTTTTGCAGGTTACTAATAAGCTCCCAGTTATTGGGTACAAGCCAAGCAGTTATTGGGTACAAGCTGTGCAGATAAATGATTGATACCATGCAATTCAGTTTAGTAATTTCAATCCTACTTCAATAGACTATTTAGCATACTTTCGATATAACCAGGGCGTACAAATTTAACTGAATTGAAGAGGAATTTGGAGTAGTTTACAATATAAGATGTGAGTATTAATTTCCTATCAATTCAACTCACGCATTGTCCCGCATGGGAGGCCAATACATATGAGGCACCTCTTTTACGATGCTGAATTCTCTAAACTCTTTAGGCAATTTTGAGAAACGGGTGACCAATGACTTTTGAAGGGCAAATCCTATGACTTTAAATTCCCCAAAACGATGCCAAACATGCAACCAGAGGCTACGCAAAAACTCTTAAGGTTGAATTACGCCTTTGTCATTTTCAAACTTAACTTGCCCTCGACAAAGTAAAAGTTTAATTAGTTCATTGTTAGGTTGAGAGTTCGGTTGAATTACGGTTGAAATCACGCTGAGAGTTAGAGTCGAGATTTAGGATGATGTAAACAATTCTCATCAGGCTGTTATTTAAAGTGGCCGTGCCAGTGTAATTCTCCGAGCAGTTCAGACAAAGTATTAGCTATGGGGGGGCATCTGAAAGTTTGTATTGTAACATATCTGAATATATTCCTAGCATTATGTGAACTGAAGTTAACGTACGATAAGACTAAAGCCACAGAGCGGTGACAGCGTCGTACATATTTGGAGATTATACTGTACTAGATACTGGTAATAACATGTTAGAGATAATGCTTATAACTGTTGTAATCTTGAGTTTCTAGGTTAACTATTACTGTTGTAATAGTTAGTTTCAACTATGACTGTTGTAACTGTGAGTTTCTAGGTTTACTATTTTTAGCTAACCAGATCCACTTGAGTCAGTGATCTGCATGCTATATATGTAACCCCCATTTGTTTGTTAAGCAATGGAAAACGTTTTGTGTTGTGTGAATTAATTCTTCCCATTTTATCTTGGTATCAGAGCTAGAAAGAAAGAGGCGGATCGCTGTGGTCTGTGGTTTGCGCCATCTGCTGAAGAGACTACTGCTAGCTTCCAGCGTATGGCTGAAGTGCAAATTCAGGAATTGAAGAAAACGCGTGGGTTTTTTATGTTGATGAGCAGGCCGTGAGAACGGGTGGACCTGCGTGGACTCGTGAGATTTGCATGATGGATCTACTGCGTGGACTCGTGAGATTTGCATGAGTTAATGCGTGAATTTAATTGAGAATTGGTGCGTGGT